>JAHWFP010267281.1:0-28103 GCA_023313725.1 Lithobius niger | reverse complement strand
TCATATAATCCCAGCTTAACAGGTATATCTCCGACATCCACTGCACTAGATTGCTCTGTTTAAATCAAAGCTATTTTTCATAAATTAATTGGTTCCAAAATTAAAGTTTTTTTTTGGAAGAAGGCGAGGAGGGATATTTATTCGTCAGGGCAGCTGGGTGGGGGAATCCGAACCACTGGAACATGCAGTGTGAAGAGTTTCATGCATTTAGGGGTCACTGGGTCACCACCATGTCTAGCGTTTTGTATCAGTGATCCACCACAAAATATTGGCCCAAGTAACCCAAACAAGCCAGTGACCCAACTTAACATAGTGACCCAAGTAATCCAAATGATCCAGTAACCCCATGATGTGTTACACCAAATTTGGTGTTGCCTTGTTGCTTCCAACTTTTTTTCTAAGAACTCGCCGGAAGAGAATACGTCAACACAACAGAAGAATCATTTTATCTATATTCCTTATGTTTACTTGTTGCCTCCAATTCGTTTTCTAAGGCCCAGAACTGTTTGGAAGGAACAAACCAACACAACTGAGAGAAGCCATTTACTCATCTTCCTTGTGTTGATGTGTTGGCTCCAACTATTTATCGAAGGACAACAACTAGTTGGAAGGCAGTCAAAACAGTGAAGAAGACCATTTTACTGATCTTCATTGTGTTGATGTGTTGCCTTCCAACTATTTATCTGAGGACAGCAACTAGTTGGAAGGCAACATTTCAACACAGTGACGAGGGCCATTTTACTCATCTTCCTTGTGTAGTGTTGTTTTGTTTCCAACCTTTTTTCTAAGGATAACAACAGTTGGAAGGCAACACTTCAACACAATGGAGAGGAGTCATTACTCTCTTTTTCTTGTGTTTACGTGTTGCCTTCTACTCTTTTTCTATGGAGAACAACTAGTTGGAAGGCAACGCGTTACCACAACAGAGAATAACCATTTACGTACTCATCTTCCTTGGGTTGACGTGTTGCCTGCAGCTAGGTATTTCAAAAAGGGCCCCAAGGGGCTCGAATTTAAATATTTCACCTAAATTTAAGCGTGTGCTGGCGACTGTGAGTCGAGCAACCTGCCTCCCTTCTTGCGAAATTGTACTTTACATTATAGTCAAATACAAGCTCGCACAGATAGCCGCTAGCAAGGTGCACGGGTAGCTTCCAGCACTGGGGCGTCAGATTCGATAACCATCTTGGTCGCTGCTACACATCTCTGGCTTCTTTCAGGCCCGGGTTCGATCCTGGTGAAGAGAAGTGTATATGTACGGGTTTTTCTCCAGTTATTTTCACCCGTTGTAATAGGGTTTCCTCGGGGTTCTCCGGTTTTCTCCCTCATGTGGAAAAAATAGCTACGGTGGTATCTTCCATTTTACATCTGTCTCTTGGACCTTCATAAAGCTCTAAGCTTACTAGCTGACAACTTCTGTTCTATTTTATTCTATGTTTAAAGTGCTTTGTCTACAAAACGATGAGAATCATTAGGATTTAATGAGGTTAACTAACGCAAGAAGTGAATATGGTCACTAGCACTACATATAATTTATTTAAATTTCAGACAAAAGTAGGACGCCTTTTTGAACTGCATGTCTACCGTCAAGTAAGTTTTCCTTAGTGTATGTCATTTTAAGTCATTTTAAACTTCTGAAATTATGACGAATTTATAAATGGAGCAAAGTTTCGATGGTTTATAAATAATTATAAAAGTCTGAGCAGTTTCACAGGTATATAGTTTAGCACAAATGTGAATGCTTAGCATGATTCAGATTCAGGTGCTAAATGTCTAGGGTTCAATCCTGTACACTGGGGAAGAGAAGTGCCCAGGAATTGGTCTCGTGCTCATGTCAATTGCAGCATGTAAAAGATCGTAGAGCTTCCTAACAAAATTGTTCGTCTCCGTCCCAAGACAACCTTAGCAGTTGAATAGAGCTTTTAGCCTAATTCGACAATTTCATTTTTTAAAAACTACCCGACAGTAGTTCGAAACATCTGAATGCCAAAACAAAAAACTCAAGCAATTAAATCAGAATTCTAAAATCAGAAACAAACCATCTAATTCAAAATTTTAAACCGTTAGCGATAGCAAAGGGTTTAAAATTTTGTCCTGGGAGTTCAGAGTGACGGTTTTGTTATTTCTTATAGTGTCCGTGGCCTATCTTGAGTTCTCCGCAGAACGAACACAGATAATCGATTGTACGTTTTTAGTAGCAGAGTGCCTTGTTGATATCCAAGATGGTTACAAAAACAATGGCGGCCGTCGATCAAAGCCGCCCCCTCCAGGAGGACGTGGCCGCTCATAAAATACTCGCAGGACTCAAGATGCGCCGCGCACACAATAGGATATATGCAGAAATTTTTCGAACGTGAGCAAATGTGTAATTTTTTTGCTTTATTTTATTTTTCAAGGAAGGCGGAGAAATTTACCGGAAGTTTTTCAGCCAAGTTCTGTCTGTCGTAAGTACCTACAAAAAAAAAATTGTATTTCTACTTGAGAATTGGATTATAATGGTGCAGTTGCTATCCTGGTTTGTTTATTGATATCAGTTGATTTGCTAAGACTTCGTGTTACTTCTTCTCACAGCAAATGCAGGCTGGTGCCCCAAGGTTGCATTGCAACAGATAAGGGGACTCAACAGCACCAAGCACACGGGCTCATAACACGCTTCGCACAGCACTGACAGCAATATATATATTACCAAACTACCATATTGTTCATATTTCTCCACAACAATGTTGAGTATTCGCATTAGGGGCCCCTATGCCCGAAAGTTCTATTCAGCGAGTGTTACGAGGAAATTATTATTTTTTAAAATTAATTTCTTTGAGCTTAAGTCAGCCGAAGCAACTTAATGCTTGTATGGCTGAACCGGCTCAATTTTGAACCTTACCAGACTTTTAGAGAAGAACAAATATCTGGTAAAGGGAGGTGCCAACCCGGGGATTCGATCTGGGAAACCTCCGATCATCGTAGGGGCCGAAAGATTGTCCAGAATTGGCCAGAATAGTGCCCATAGTCACTGAAGGGGCATGGTAGCCTCTTACGCTACCCTGGCCGGCAGTCCTGGAGGGGACTTTGCCAAGGTCCCCTTTCCAGGGGTTCGACCAGATCCTCAAACCTCCAGCAACCAGGCTGAGCTCTCTCACAACTCAGCCACGATGACTACACGGTGTTACACGGTGTTATGTTCAGTCCGCTGCTCCAAACGCACTCACTATCAATAAAGACATGTCGATAAGCTATATATGTATATATTTCGCTTGCGCTGAACCTTTGGTGACGGTCGGTAGACGAGGAAAACAGTCAATGTGACAGCCAAGCCAAACACAGCAATTATACGATGGTGCGAGCATGTTCTGTCTTTTCACGGCAGCAGTGAAGAATCGGGAGCATGTTCATTCTTTGCAAGGTAGCAATGAAAATAGGCGAGCATGTTCATTCTTTGCATGTCAGCGCGCGAAAAGGGCGACCAGCCGGGACTCTGCAGGGTAATGTCGAGCATTAGTAACAATCTGTAACAAACGAAATATTACGACATACAATGTTGATGGAAAACTAGGGGAAAACTACCTCACGACAATGCGACAACAAACGAGGCGATGTGACAATGGCTTCCTATAGACCAGCCTATGTTACGCTGGGATCAGTTAGTTAGTTGCTTCGTCGGGCAAATGAAAAAACCCTTCGAACCCTTTGAAGTTAGTTTGAACAATTGAACATATGTGGATCTATCTTAATTGCTTTACCTGGCTGCAACTTTCTGATTTCAGGCACACCCACGTAAAACCATAAAAAAACCGGAGTTTCTTTTCAGAGGATGAAAATGTTTATCAGTCGGAAGCGGCCATATTGTTTTCTCTTTGCGTACTTTAAGTCGGGATTGTTTTCCTAGTGGGTGTAGAGGTCTGAAAATTTAGGGATGCCGAAGTGGCTGGGTGAACACCATAACTAATTTATTACCGTCCTACACCACAGCCAACCAACAACGGGCATTCTGCACCTACACCTGCCGCATAACGGCACGTAAAATTGGCGTTAAATCCTTGTCATGACGTCATTAATTACGGAAGACGCACTTTAAGTTCAAAAACATCTTGCAGATGCCGCGTACCATTAAAGGGACATAAATCCTTCCGGTATGTCGTGTGATCCGTTGAGCATAGCATTTGCAACATTTACACAGGTTCGCGTTAATGTCGCAAAATCATCTCGGATGAAAAAAAACAACAAGAAAGTGAATGTGTTGCCAACATTTACATACGTTTGAGCTATTGTCGCAAATCCGAGTCATACAGGAAAGCCAACATTGATGCATGTACCTTTAATTTGTCCTTGGTAATCTTACATATCTCGTCTCGTGCAGTAGCGTGCATGCACAGACTCCCGAGAAGGCAGGGGTAATTTTTAGGAAAAGTGCACAGTAAGTTTTAGTGGATTTTTTGTTGGGGCCTATTATTTTTTTTTCTCTCTTTACACTTTTCTGCCCCTTTTATAGCATTTTTCGCCATTTTTTTCCCTCTATGCGTTTATACTTTTTAGGCCTTTAGGCCCTTTCTCTGGCATCGCCACACCAGCAAATGTCGCCTCAAAACGGACGTTTCTTATTCTTCTTTTTACAAAAAGAGCACTTTAGGAAAAGGGCAGGGGCTGCCTCCGCCCCTCTGTGTGCATGCCACTGATCTCGTGCTAATAGCTGTAATCGATAGGGGTCTTTTAGGACACACCAGGAAGACCTGCACTATTATTCACCATTTGAACTCTTTGTCTCAATTTTGTAATTTTGTTTGTTTTACAGAAAGAACAGCAGCGAATGCACCAAGTTTGGGTCACCATGTTCATAGTACATGCCATGAACAAAGAGTTGCCGAAAATAGACATAAAACTGGCAAGTATGAACGAAAATGTTGGAACCACTGATTGTGCTTATTTTAGGAACCAGAAATTCGTTTGAATCAATCTATGGGAAAAAAGGCTTCAGTTAAATGAACCTTTAAACATCTTAATTTCTATAAATACAGGTTCAGAGTCAACCTATCGTGGTAGGAACACTGTCTACTCTTGTCTTAACTTCTAGTCTGGTTTACACTATAGTGTCTGCGGCCCAGCTTGAGTTCGCCCAGAATGAACACATATAATCGACTGTACGTGTTTGGTCGCAGAGTGCCTTGTTGATATCCAAAGTAGTTACAAAAAACAATGGCGGCCGTCGGTTAAAGCCGCCCCCTCCAAGAAGACGTAGCCGATCACAAAATAAGTGCAGGACTCAAGATAGTCATTAGGGCTGGTTTATAATACACAAACCTGAAAAGGCATGTTCCACAGTTAAACATAGCATAAATCTGCAACATTTCAGCTTTATGCACCGTACGGAAAACTTTATTTTCGTGTAGCTATTGTGTGCGCGGCATATCTTGAGTCCTGCAAGCATTTTATGAGCGGCTACGTTCTCCTGGAGGGGGCGGCGTTAATTGACGGCCGCCATTGTTTTTTTTTAACCATCTTGGATATCAAAAAGGCACTCTGCTACCAAAAACGTACAATCGATTATCTGTGTTCGTTCTGCAGCGAACTCAAGATAGGCCGCGGACACTTTAGTAGTAGTAGTAATTAGATAAATATCAACGTTATTCACACCTTTTTTCAACAAGAAAACGTTGAGCTGCGTCACTAATAGCAAGAATTTATCGGGTTGGGTAGGAGAAGTTTTAACTCTAAAAAGTCGCTATTGAAAAGTGTTGCATTCATTCCTATTAGTTCCATAAGAGTTTTTAGAGGGTGCTACGCATTCCATGTGATAATTTTTGCTCATTTTTCAGCCCAAATTTAAAGTAAACTAAATTACAACTAAGCTAAACTAAATAATAATTAAATACAAGCTAGTTTCGTTTAGTTTAGTTTAATTTTAAGCTGAAAACTGATTAGAAATTCCCACAGAAAACTCATGGCACCCTCTATAAACTTAAGACGGAACTAACAGGAATGAATCTAATATGTTTCAGTACGGGCTCTCAGTCACAAATTCACCTCCCCAACCCTATAAATTCTTGCTAATAGTGAATTTTATGTTGACAGGAAATAAATTGAGGATTTTTGTCCTAACCGTTCACTTTTCTTACCAGCTTGTCGATCCAGTCTCCCAGTGTTGGACTCCCGGCTCCACTGCTGTCAGTGAAGAAGAAACCGGTGCCTTTTCACCCGAAAGTGCAGATGCACTGGTAAGTTCAATGAACTGCGGAAATTTATTCTTGCAGCTACCATAATTTCATTCTCTGCCGTAAGAGCATCAACGAGACATTTAATTTTATGAAGAGGTGTGATGTCACATATTCATTCACATACAAATATCTTTCTAAGTGTGGTTGTAAAATCTTTAAACTCTCTGACTTCAAGGAAAAAGTGCTGATAGTTTCACTTCCCTACTGCATAACCATTGTGGAAGTACGAAAGCTAAGGCTAGTGCTAAAAGCTTTAAAAACATAACCCAGGCCTCGCAGACCTCCAATTTAAAAATATGGGCTAGAAAATAGGTTATAAATTAAAAAAGGTTATTTATAGGTTATTTTTAAGCAAATATATAGACTTTTATAGGGTTTTTTGGTCTGTTTATTTTATTCAGCTTACTTAAAGGGCAGAAAAGGTGATTTACTCTTGTTTATTACAACAACAATTAGCTTCGCTCACTCTATTGGCGTTGATCCATGCTTCATATAATTTAGTTGATTTCTTCTGATGTGTTGACCTGGTTGAACTTGACTCGGACTCCACGAAAAGGCATCTATTTCGTTTAATAACTAAAAGGTAAATGCGATTGCAATTCAAAAACACATTGCTCTGGAACCAGCTTTTAATAATATAGGCTTTTATAGGTTATATAGGTTCTTTTGGCAAAAATATAGAGTCAAAATTAAAATATAGGATTTTGTAGGTTTTATAGGTTTTTATAGGTTGGCTTCGACCCCTGTAATCGTAAAAAATAACTGTTATGACCACATTTTTTTAAAAACAGGAAACAAAAACATGCATTGAGTGACTTGTTTCTCCGATGAAATAAAATATATCATGCAGGCAGTATATCCGGTCATATTGTTTTTTTTTTTTTAAAACTCTCGATGCCATTGTGTGTAGGGTGGGAATCTTACACGAATTTGTCAAGATTCTTCAACTTCTTCTCGCGAAATAAAACGTATGCGAATTACGGAAAAGTTAAAAAAAAAAGAAAAGAAAGAAAGTTAAGTACTTTGGATTTGAGCAAATTTCTATTTACTTTTCATGTTTTTACTCCCCTCCTCGATCCACAAAAAAAATAAAATAAAAAACGCCTTCGAAGCAGTCCGTCAACGTCAAAGACCGGGCCTTGTGCGAATACAAGGGAGTTACCTGAGAAAGAACGAAAAAAGAACTGCTCCAACTGGAACTCAAACAGAGGACTTCTGCTTACATAAATGCAGTCTGTAGTATTCTCTTCTTCGATAAACCGTTCCTATAGTGAAATACTTGATTTGATGGACGAGTCCATTTTTTTGTCACATGTATTTGAAAGCATGGCTATTCTCACTATTCTCTTTATTTTGTTTTTCAGATGTCCAATCTAGCATCGTTCCATGACATTGCAGCAGAAAGCAAGGACATTAAACGTGAAGTTGTGAGTATATTTTTTTCTTCAAGGATTAGGGGAGGGGCTAACAATGGTATTCGAACAGGATATGGCTGGGACCGAAAAATGCGTGGATAATAGGCCAGAATATAATCCTGAGCTGCTGAACCTTGGTAATTTTTGACGATACCCTAAAGCTGCTGAAACTTGGCAAGGTTTGACGATACCGTAAAGCTGTCCTAAAGCTGCTGAAGCTTGGCAATCTTTGACGATATCTTAAAGCTACTGAAGCTTGGTAATCTTTGATAATATCCTAAAGCTGCTGAAGCTTGGCGATCTTTGACGATATCCTAAAGCTGCTGAAGCTTGGTAATCTTTGACGATACCCTAAAGCTGCTGAAGCTTGGCAATCTTTGACGATACTCTAAAGCTGCTGACGCTTGGCAATCTTTGACGATACTCTAAAGCTGTTGAAGCTTGGCAATCTTTGACGATACTCTAAAGTTGCTGACGCTTGGCAATCTTTGACGATACTCTAAAGCTGTTGAAGCTTGGCAATCTTTGACGATACTCTAAAGCTGCTGACGCTTGGCAATCTTTGACGATACTCTAAAGCTGTTGAAGCTTGGCAATCTTTGACGATACTCTAAAGCTGCTGAAGCTTCCCAATCTTTAAGGATAACTTAAAGTTGCAACTTCACTTACAGGAAGACCAGACAGCTCATGAGGATAGCAAGACTGTAGTAACTTGGGACTAGTAACTCTATATAAACAAACTGCAAACTACGCCATATCATCAAGTCCAGCCGGGCCTCCTCACACGCTTTTGCATTGCCTAGATCATTGCTAGCTACCGTGCTCGACTTACTCCCTGCCACCAGTCAGCTCGAAGCTACGAAGACGTTGCAGATAACATGGCTGCAAAGAAAAAAAAGTGCATGGCCGTTCCCTCGAGTAGTTTGTCACTCATGTTTAGCAAAATACTCATATTATGAGACAAACATATAATTTAGATGCGTTTATTGAATAATCTGGGCCACGAAGTGGCAGCACGTAATAGGCATGAAGTGATGCGCATTATTTCTCTCTTCAGTTCAAAAAGATCAAGAAATCACTTGAAATGAGATGAACCACCGAGGAGCGAGGGTTATTTGGAAGGGCAATAACATCACACCAGTCCTTGGCCTCTTGGTTAAACAGCATGCTGGCCAGTAAATTGAGTTGGACCCTGGGCAGCCCAATCACATGGCAGACAAGCTAAATGTAGTTTGGCCCTGGGTGACAGATCATGTGGCAGATTAGTCCGGATCGCTTGGTTAAGCAGCTTGCTGGCTAGTAAATGGAGTTGGTTCCTGAGCAGCAGATCACGTGGCACACTAATCCGGGTTGCTTGGTTAAACAGCTTGCTGGCCATTAAACAGAGTTGAGCCCTGAGCAGCAAATCACGTGGCACACTAGTCCGGTTCACTTGGTTAATCGGCTTGCTGGCCAGTAAATGGTGTTCGGCCCTGGGCAGCAGATCACGTGGTAGGCTAGTCCGGTTCACTTGTTTAAGCAGCTAGCTGGCCAGTAAATGGAGTTCAGCCCAGGGCAGTCGATCACGTGGTACACTTGGTTAAGCAGCTTATTCTACCACGGGTCATCCACCAAGATCAAAATGTCAGGTATTAAAATTTTTGTGTTTAACCTAACAATTACTTAGCAGCCCTCCAAAAACAGTTACTTAGTTGTCCACCAATACGATTGCCAATTTATAGGATTACAGGTTTAAGCGATACTAACTAGTGTTTACCTGTATTTACTATAGGAATTCTCTAGCCACGATTCTCTAACTGAGATGTGCCTATTACCTCAATTCCGTCTGTCTGTATGAAACAACTTTTACAACGACAGAACCAACTTTAATGAATTTCGTTACATAGGAAAATTTACCAAAAATTATCTATCAAATCCAAAGTTTATTAGAAGTGGAAGAAAATTACTGACACAGGTTCAATTTTAAAAAAATATTAATTTTTAGATTGCTACACAAAGCCTTACTAAAATCGGATAACAGATGGCACTGTATCATGTTACAGCCTACATTAACAACATTGCCTGGGGAGAATTAGAACAAGAACCACGTTTTCAAAGACAAATACGATAAAAGTGGAAATTGTTACTAATATATTGCTGGATGACAAATGAAAACTAATTGCAGTAAAAAATGTTAAGTGTGATGTAGCAAGTTCGTCTGGCATAGAAGGACTGAAAAAAAACCAGTTTCTATTAGGCATAAGTAAGGCAATACTTTAAGCAGAATCCAACCTGTAGCACTAGCATACTACTGGTTGCTATGAGGTAGAATGCGGTAAAACATTTTAACATAAATGAACTAAAATCCGTCGTAGTATCCGGGGACTGCAGTGAAGATGCTACGACGGATGCTTGCTTACGTATGCCAGAATGTACATACTTCATTCTTAATAGCGTGCATCGGAGGTCAAGAGTGCGTGGTGGCCTCATCCCATCCTTGTGCAGTCGGGAAGAGCCTTGAAATGGTCCATGGCCATGTCGTTTGAGGCATGTAAAAGATGCTAGGAATTCTCTAGCATAAATCAATCTCTCAGCAGGTGAAAAGGACGTTAATCCTAATACTTCCTTTTTTTTTAATATAGCAATCCAACCCCTCTACTTTATACAATCGTTGATTTTCTAGTTACTTAAGTTTAGACTATCGAAATTCGCCTAAAGTAAGTGATGCTAGCGTACAGTTACCGCCTCGTTCAAATTTAGTTTGTGTTTATAGGGTGAAGACGCATCCAAACACAGAACGTTTATTAGGAATTTCTACAAGAAGGTAAGTTAGCGCAAATATTTTGTTCAAACCAGGGATGGGCACAATTACATTTCAATGCATTTGAGTATTACCTAGACATAAAGTGAGCAGCTAGTCAAATCAAATCCATTTTTACCTACATACCGCTGATAAGCAATTCAATTCCAGACCAATTCCAATTCAATTTCATGAGTCTGAGTCAATTCTAGCCAAGTCACTGCCATGATTCAATGCAATTCGAATCATTGCCATATTTTCTACTTGCTATTTTAAATCATATCAAATCAATTAATCTGACAAATCAATTCCAATTCAGTGACGTGCTGTTGATCCAGTCTTAATTCCACTCAATTCCAGGTTGATTCAGGAAAAATTTTGACCAATTCCATTAAATTCCACCCAATACCACCTAACTCCAGCACAATTTCAGCTAAATTCTGACAAAATTTAAGGCATTGCCGAAAATTTAGACGATTTTGGTGAATTTTGGGGCTGAAATTGAGTAAATTGATTTGGATTTTGTGGAAGTGGCCTGAATTTCCTGAATTTTGGCCTGAATTTTGGCCTGAAATTGGCCTGAAATTTCCTGAAATTTTCTTGGATTTTGTGGAATTGGCCTGAATTGAATTGAATCAGGTCAAATCAAGGAATTTTAAGTCAAGTCAAATAAAAATCAAATCAAATCTAGGCAATGCCATTTCAATGGAAGACTTCGCAAGTCATTTCAACCTGAGTGCAACATGGGCTGAATTGATGGTCATCAAAATTTCTACCAAGTCAGTTTATAATTTCTGCAAATACACAATTGAAGCTCAAATCAAGTCAAGCGGAATTGAAGATTAATAAAGTTAATTCCACGAATTCATAACCGGGAATTATCCAACGTAGAATCAATTCCAACCAGGTTCACAAAAGTAAAATTTAGTTAATTAATTCCAAGTCCGAGATTGGCTTGTGCCCATCAACCCAATATAAGTTTACTAGTGAAAAACCCTACTAAGGGCACGTTCACGCAAAAAGGCCTTCTCGCTCGCCGAAAGCTATTTGCTAGTCAACAGTTATTTATTTACGATTAGTTTCTCGCTGCTACTAAATGAATGCGGTAATAGATAACAAATTGTACGTATTATAAATAACGACACGGATAAAGAACAAAGTGCTACAGTAATTTAAACATTGCTACAAGATTGTTGTCATTTCACGCTATTTCCAAAATTTGCTATTCTCCCTTAAAGTACAGCTTCTAGCAATGATCAAACGTCGGTAGAATAAATAGCTTCTCGCAGCGAGAATTCAAAATCCAACATGGCGTCCATTTCGTGGCTATCGAATCGAAGACAAACCATCGAGTGCCGGCATACAAAAAACAGTCCGTCGTCTTGCACTGCAGTACAAATTGTTTTCTTGTTGTCATAAATCGACGCTCAAATGTTGCAAGCATCGTAAGCCGTGTCACGAGGCACGAGGAGTAGATTTGCGTCCGCATCGTCGCCATGGTTACTAATACGCATAGACAAAGCCGGTAAAGGCGAGAATCAGTCATCAGATTTAGGGCACGTTTATGCAACCACTCGCTTTTGCATTCTCACAGCTAGAAGCTAGAAATCACCTCAAATCCCAACATGGCGGCGGTTTTATGTCTACCGCCTCGCAACGAAAACATCAAATAACGTGAGTTCAAAGCGTTCGGAAAATTGTCACGTCACGAGGAATTCTTTATATTATTGGCACGGATTATAAGACTGCAAATATTTACTCAAACGATGTCGGATTTAGCTAACCATTTAGCGTTGTTACCATGGCAATGTCACCTTTACCATTGCGATTGAGTTCTAGCTGCGAGAATGCAAAGGCGAGTCGCTGCGTAAACGCGCCCTTAGTATTGATCAAGTAAAAGCTAGTGAGCGAGAAAACTGTCGTTGCGTAAACGAGTCCTAAGTTCGGGCATGCAGCAGAAACAAGTCTCATCACCCTGTACTTCTCCTCTCCCCTCAAAATCATCTTACCCCACCAGCACCCTCCCCCTTCTCAACTGCAGTGGAGTTCTGTTTGTGTATAGTACTGATGGAGATGGGTATGTGAATGCTATTGTACAATTTCTTTTGATAAAATAAAAAAGTTTATTTACCTGTACTAAAAAAGCCCTGGTCAGTAAAGCCTATTTGTTACTTCCAATTCTTCCTTTCCACGGTCTTCGAAATTAAATTAAATTAAATTAAATTAAATTAAATTAAATTAAATTAAATTCAAAACTGAACTGAATTGAATTTAGAGGACTATGGAAAGGAAGGATTGGAGGCAACAAACAGGGTTTACTGGCCAGGGCTATGTTTTATTTAATTGGAAAAAAAATTGTTCAGTATATAATGTGCCTAATTGATAATCTGTTCGAACGAACTCTAATCCGTTTTATTTGTGTACCTAAACAGGTATGAGTATGGGGGTACGAGCTCCAATAATTTTTTCCTAAACGGCGAGGTCGTTTTTTTGTTCCCTTATCCGTTTATTTTTCAATGGATAACAATACAACTCAAATCCATTTTCAGGCATTCCTCCCTACCATAGTTGCCATAGCTACGTTTTTTATCATACTCAATTCCATTTTCAGGCAGTTCTCTCTATAGTAGGAAACTGGCTGTATGATGCCACGTATCCATCTATTATGAGTGCAAAAAAAAAAAAAAAAACCCACTCGTAGACTCGAACAGTAACTGTGTAGAGTCTACAACTGTGATATCTACATGTTTTGCACTCGTAGTGCTAGGAAACGTAGTGTCATACAGTTTCCTGCAAACATAATGTGGAACAAACTATACCAATGTTGACACTGTTATGTTGCTGCCGATACTCAGTTTCTCCCCCAGGAAATTATTACGTTAGATTCGCTATCAACCTGCCAAAAATGTCAGTGTATTTTATCATACGGCTTAATTCACTATGGTCTAGGTTTTAAAGTTAGGGTCACTAACGAAATCACCAGAACGCTCAAAAAATGTCTTAATAGTGATAAAAAAAATTGGTTTGTGAATTATCAAAATATTTTTATTTTAATGTTCCACGTGGTTCTTATAAAATTTCCCACTTCCCCCCGATGCAAATTAAAGAGTGAAATTTGACAAAACATGCGTTTATTGTAATTGGACAAAGTTCTAAAAATTGTCTTTTTAAAACGTTTCAAAGGCATAAAACTGCTGTAAATTAATTGTTTTACAAGGATCCGACTCCAAGAGACTCTACCCCCCTCCTCGGAACCCATATCCGAATTCTTGAACGTCATTCAACAAACCAGTTTAATTTGTGCTCCTCCCCCCCCCCTCGCCCCAGCAAAATTCCTGATAACTCCACTGCTTAGAGCCCATTCACTTTTCCGTTGTTTCTGCAAAAAAATTCTAACCAGCAAAGTACACTGACAGCGTCAAGTCATTTTTCAAATTGCGCTTAAAATTAAAACGAGAGACGTATGGAAAAAAATGCTGTAGTTCTAACTTTAAAGACAGTTAGATTGAATTTATTTTTAACAAAAGAATTTTTGTTTATCGTTGTATAAGCTAATTTTGTTCAATAAGCACTTTCCTATACTAATATCAGCGGTGGATACTACCCGATTACGTCACGTCTTTCGAAAGTGATGTTAGTTTCAGTCATCAGCAGACACAGAAACCTTTCTTTTGGAATTCGTCATTGGTAGGGTGAGGAAAAGTTGCTCTTGGGCATCACTATATGACACACACAAAATTTCATCACTCTTGGGTCATGTCGGTACTTCAAGTTTAACATTGTACGGCAAAGGGCGGAATGGCGAAAAGGGCAAAAAAAATGATGATTTGGCTGTTTTAAAATCTAATTTTTAAGATTTATCTCATTCCGTGCTCTCAGAAACCTCGTTAACGTACCCTAATTACAAAGAATTTTATTTTTCTTAAAAACTGTGGGAATAATTTAGCATCAAAAATTGGCCAAAATGGCCTTCTAGGCGATTTTGGCCCATAACTACTGCTTACACTCTTGCGCAGAAAAACATTTTTTGGCAATTACAGCTCTCTTTAAGACTATAAGTGTCGCAAATGAGATAATATTAAAACTAAATTTAAAACCATTCAAATCATCATTTTTTGCCATTTTTGCTGTTCGCCAGTTGCCGTACAATGTTAAACTTGAAGGCCCTTAGGACACCGCAAGGCATCACCCCAAAGTGATTAATTTTTTTTGGTGCGATAGTGATGTCCAAGAGAAACCTTTCCATACCCTGACAATGACGAATTCCAAAAAAATGATTTCTCCACTCTACCCTAATGTTCACCATCACGCCTGCATTGTCAAGGGCTTACTACGCAGGTTTAAGTTAAACCAATCGTAGCGTTCGCTTCGCTCCCTCCATTGGCGTCGATCCATGCTTCAAGAACTTTCTTGGGATCTCCAGGAGCAAAACAAAATCGATTTACTGATTATCTGGGTGCAAATGCAGTTAGTTATTGGTCACAATTTGGTCATCACATTCTGCAGAATTGTATGGGACCTAACGTCCTTCCCCTAGCGTGTGGTGTTCAGTAATGGAAAGACAAGGGTTGAATGACATCAAGGGCATCATGGGATGTTGCCCAACACCGCCATATATGCTTTATTAAAACGCAACCGTAAGCGCCACCTTTTGAGTGGGCATATAACCAAGAGAGAAAGAAGGCCCAGGCAGCCAGCAAGTAATACTTAGAGCTGTGCTTCCATAAAGGAGAACACACCACTGAATCTCTGAACACACAACATGAGAGTAATGCCAAATGAAGGATTAAGCTAGCAAACCAAGACACCTGATGAAAGGTTTCCTATCCGTGGAAATCGCTCGTTATGCAGGCTCAATTCACGCACGTGGCTTCAGAAACACGACTGCTTGAAATCCTTTTAAAAACTGTGCCAAGGACGTCGCAAACTATGTCTTCCGGCTTTTGCGGTTTTTTTAGACCAAGTTTCTTTCTGGTTAGTTCGTCTGATCGAACTTTGTAATTATGAAACGGTTTTCCAAGTTTCCTTGATCGAACTTTGTCACCATGAACGGTTTTCCGAGTTTGCCTGATCGAAACTTCGTTATCACGAAACAGTTTTCCGAGTTTGCCTGCCTGATCGAACTTTGTTATCATGCACTGATCGAACTTCACTAAACAATTTTCCGAGTTTGCCTGATCGAACTTTGTCATCATGAAACAGTTTTCCAAGTGTGCCTGATCGAACTTGATGACAAAGTTCGATTAGGTGAACTCGGAAACCTGATGACGAAGTTTGATCAGGTACACTTGGAAAACTGTTTCATGATGACAAAATTCTATCAGGCAAAACTCGGAAAAGTGATGACAAAGTTTGACCAGGTTAACTCGGAAAACTGTTGACTGTTGCATGATCAGGCAGGCAAACTCGGAAAACTGTTGCATGATAACAAAGTTCCGTCAGGCAGGCAAACTCGGAAAACTGTTTCGTGATGACGAAGTTCGATCAGGTAAACTCTGAAAACACGTACATGATGAGAAAGTACAAACTCGGAAAGTTCGATCAGGCAAACTCGGAAAACTGTTTCACTGATGACGAAGTTCAAACAGTTTTCCGAGTTTGCCTGTTAGAACTACTTTGGTATGTTTTCCGAGTTTGCCTGATCGAATCTTTGTCACCGTTAAACAGTTTCCCTAGTTTACCTGACCGAACTTTGTCATCATGAAACAGTTTTCCGAGTTAGCCTGATCGTTCGTCGTCACGACACAGTTTTCCAAGGTTGCCTGCCTGATCGAACTTTGTCATCATGTACCTGTTTTCCGAGTTTGCCTGATCGAACTTCGTCATCACGAAACAGTTTTCCGAGTTTGCCTGCCTGATCGAACTTTTTCATCATGAACAATTTTTAGAGCAGTTTAAAGGGTAAAAAAATAATCAGGTTACAGGGATGAAAATAGGCCTATCCGAAGCGTGTTTATTTATCATTCATTTGACGCTAGTATCAGCGTAGTAGGCACCTTAGTTCTGGAGGAGTAGAGGTACAAACACGCACGCTAAGCACATTAATGAAAAAGATACCGGCTGATAAGTTCGTGTATTTCTTATAGTAGATTACCTTGTTACCTTATTTTAGTATTCTGACGTTCTGTGTATCAACAATGTTTACACAATGTTTACATAATAGCGAAGAAAAACTGCACATCCCTCAACTTTACTCGGTGGATTCACTGTCACGTCACTGCAGTGACTGCAGCGACGGGAAATGGAGATGCTGTGACAGTCATTCCTTGTTACGCGCCAATGAAATCAAAGTGAAACGTGCGTGGCGAAATGGAATCCCACAAATCTGGGAGACAGTTTGCAGCCGAGGCAATTTACCTTTTTCGTTTTTCCCTCCGAACTGGTAAATTTCCTAAAAAGAGGGAAGTTATCCCTCCCTTGGAAACCCTGTAATTAACATAAAATTGGAGCAGTTCTGACATTTGTTCAACTGAACTGCCTGTAAAAAAAAAAGGTCTAAATTAATCCTTACAACATAAACTAAAATTATGACCATACTATGTAAACTGTTTTCTAAATATTATGTGGTTTAATTTCAGGTATACAATCTGTATGTGTGTTCCGTGAATGCAGTGGTGAGTATTAACTACAGACACGCAATTTTTTTAAATAGTTAATTTATCGTTAAATTGGTTAAATATGGGATAAAATTGGAGTAATTTGTTTATCACGTTCAGTATATGTTTATCTGCCGTATTTAAATAGAATTTTAACGTCAGTTTTACCGAGTGTATTTTTTTATTCAGCCTGTATGCTTCAAAAACATTTCAGCTGTAGTTAAAAAGACACTCAAGCACGACGCATAAGACGGTCAAAACACAGGTATACCTAATATTTCGGAGCATTTCAACGGTTAGCTTCATTTTCAAAGGCTTAAAAACCTGGGGACCATGGCGATCTGGATGTTGAGTTTTTGAGTTTGTGTTTTTTAGCCTTTGAAAATGGAGCCCGCCGTTGAAATGCTCCGAAATATTAGGTACCTGTGCTTTAACCGTTTTATGTGTCGTGCTTGAGTGTCTTTTTAACAATACAAAACGCATTTTTTAACCATTCATATTTCAGCCGTAACAGCACCAGTTCTTTTTACGAAATCGATAATTCTGGCGTTTCAGCATGAAATTCGCTGAAAATGGAGCTAACTTAAGTCTTATCTTGTTTTCAGATGGCCAACAGGGATGCTAGTGACATTCTCAAAGACTACATGAAAACTTATGAGGGCGTTTTGCCAATTTTGGTAAGTAATCAGCGAAGCCACGATTTTTTTTAATTAAGCAAACAAAAATGTAGGCCTATTTACACGTGGCGCCACGTCTTGTTGTGTCAACTAGCTACTAAGATGGAACCGATACCGATTTTGGATCGGATGGTGCCGATATTTGCGGTATCGGTCGGTATTTTTTAAATTTTTATAAATTATTGGCCTTTTGAAGAAAACAACACCATTGGTAAAAAAAAAATTGGTGATTAAATTTATGATATCTGTATCACTACCGGTATTGGCATAATATTTAAAACTGGATCGGTATCAAATCGGTAAATTGGGTATTGATGAAGCCTTACTAATTACGACCGTAGGTTATATACCGCATGAGACGATTAATATTTCAGATTAACTCGTACACTCTTGTTGTAATATACAAATGAAAAAGCGCCTTATTTTTCTTTGAATATTTAGCTGTTTTGGTTTTACAGTTGCAAACAATAATTTTTTTCCTTTTTTTTTTAGTTGGCCAAAAATTTGTACAGATGTCCAACCAAGGTGTCAACTAATGGAGCTTAAATGTAATGCGTAACTGCATCTTCAATGTAAAACAACAAACCCCGAAATTTACAAACCGTTGTACCTACAAACACAGGGTGAATAATAAAGATAATTAACCATATATCGTTCACTTCTGTTACTCTATTGGCGTCGATCCATGCTTCGAGTGGTTTCTTCGGTCTCCACAGCATCACAAAATCGATGTGGAGATTATCCGGATGAAAGCTAATTGCAGTTGCTGTTTACAGTTCGTTCATCACGTTCCTAAACACGTCCTCATTTCATCTACATCATTTAAAACATAAGATTTGTTTGTTTGTTTGTTCGTCTGTACGCCTGTTACTCTGGAAGTAAAGTCCGTACTAACGTGAGTGTAGCACCAAGTGAGGTTGAGCGAGCAACGTGAGAAGCGTGCCGAAATAAATTGCTCGTTTTGCTCGCTCAATCCGCGCACCTTAATTCAGAAAAGCGAATATTTGAAAACTTTTAATATCGACAGGTCTACTACATTCTTCGTCCAAACAGTTGAAGCCTCCAGTTTTGCGATCTGTATGTCATTTTGCTGGTGCAAAATATTTTTTTTTTAAGGTCTTTCCGGTTACGTAACTTCTTTTTGATTAGTTTACCCTTCCCTTCTTATTAACGATTTTGTTGGAAGAGTGGGAAAAAATACATTTTCGCACTAACAGAACGTGGGGAGAATGGCAAAAAATAAATTCCGTCGGTCTTGCCAAATGGCTGCTCGACGGAATGTATCCTTCCGTCAACCTCCCAAACGTAACATCAGCGTGAAAAGTGTGTGTTCCATTGAAATCAACAGGCAGTTAAGCAGAAGTCATTATACTATAGTTATTCCCTTCTTAATCATCGTGCACTTCTGCATTGAAAAACCTACTGATTTCAATGGAACACAGGGTAAAAAAAAAAAAAACATTTCAGACTGATGGAACGGAAGGAGAATGGCGGAAGGATACAATCCGTAAAGACCTACAAACTGGCTGTGTTATAATCGTGGACTAAACTATAGTCACGTCTTCGTGTTCATCGCTTACATCTGTTTGACCTTCTGACTGATTACATTGAAACCTTGGATGCAAGACCCAGGAAATTTATGCAATTCTAAACAGCCATTGTGATTCTTGTCTTCACAACCAATAATTCAATCAACACTGTTTAATAATAATGAGAAAGTCCATAACGCATCGAAACCTTATCGATTCAGGGCCATACACAAATTACCCTGAGATGCTAGAGAATGAGGGAGGGGGACCACAGTGTGACAGTTCGGACACGGGCTGTGCCTTAGATTAGCACCAGCAAAAACCTGACCTTGTTACGTAGCCCCCCCCCACCCCCACTCATGGGGATTGTGTGCAATTGACTTTATTGCTACTTTAATATTGTTTAATTAGATTACCGTTAATTGAATTCAGCTGAGTTAGGGTAGTTGTTTTTTAATGCGTAATGCTCGGTTGCGTGGGGAGCTCGCATTTAAGGCTGATTATCGGTGCTGCTAAAAAGGTCGACCAGGCCACCAGGGAAGGACGAGATCCTAAAATTTGCAACTTCACACCAGACATACCTGTTGTACAAGACAATGATTTTGTGATACATTTCTTTTTAGTTTTTTTATAGTGTAAAACAAATTATTCTCATAAAGTATTACTCCAAAAGGGGCGAGGGATAATCGTCTAACTGGAAAATCGCATAATTGGAAGAACGTATACCGTATAACAATATAACTGAAAGTCATCTTACAGGAAATTCGTATAATGAAAAATCGTCTAACTAAAAATTCGTATAATGGAAAATCGTCTAACTGGAAATTCGTATAATGGAAAATCGCCTAATGTCCCTGCCTCGCTTGCGCTGCCGCACTTACTGCGGCTATAGATATAACATGAGAAACCGCAGTTAGACGTTTATCCAGTTAGACGTTTATCCATTATACGATTATCCATTATACGATACTCCATTTAGATGATTTTCCATTATACGATATTCCGTTTAGACGATTTTCCAGTTGACGTTCGTCCGACGCCCCCTCCAAAAGCATCATCTGTTCTTTTCAACTTTTATTTAATTTTCTCAACCAGAATTTTAAAAATGGCCTAACAATCCATAAATTAACAATATTCTAGGATTATTTCCCATTTTATCAGTAATAAGGACCCCCCAAAAATTGTGACAAATTGTGACATGGAAGGAAAAAACGGACAAATTTATGTCACATCATACAAGTATGGCTACGTTCCGAAATTCAAGTTGGTGTGGTAAACTCTTAATTTCTCAGCAGATTGACTGCTTATTGATGTTGTACTAAGCATATTAAATATCCGCCCAACACGTGTAACGGATTGAAATTAACTACATGTGGCGTTTTGTAACGGATCCATTCCGTTGGTTGAGTCCCAGTATCCTTCGAAAAAATCCACACCCAGAAGCCAATGTAATCTTCATATGTTGATAGCGAGTTTAGTTGTTTTTTACCTTGGACTTGCTGTGGTGTGAAAAGCTAAACTGACTCTGGAAGAATTGACTACAAAAAACTCATACTTTATTTACTCTGACAACTAGTCTGTATTACAACGTTGTGTGAACTTCAGGTAAACATTCTAGAAAAAAGACCATTTGCCATATGCTATGACATTAATCTACGAATGCCAACACGCATTAACGTTAACTATATTGCTTCAAAAACAAAAACACATAATGAACTGTGTTCATAAACCTGCATTCTTAGCCATCAAAAGCCGAATAACAGCCAACTGGTCCTTCTTGGTCAACCAGGTTCTGCAACAACTGCATCAACGACAAAGACAGCGTATTTAA
Organism: Lithobius niger; assembly: GCA_023313725.1. Lineage (NCBI taxonomy): Eukaryota > Metazoa > Arthropoda > Chilopoda > Lithobiomorpha > Lithobiidae > Lithobius > Lithobius niger. Next base: position 7,073 of record JAHWFP010267281.1, on the reverse strand, counting down.
ACTAACAATTCATACTAGTTCCTACTGTGAAATTGTTAAAAGAACCTCTTCAAAACTAGCAAGCAACACGAATTCGTCCTAAATAATGCCTAAACGTATCAAAATAATCTGCACAGACACATTGCACACTGTTGGGACTAATACTATCACATCTCACAAAAACAAAGGAATTACAATACGCAATAAAAGAAAATACTATCTGCAACAACCTTGGGGTAGGGTTAATTTTGTTCAGTTTGGATTAAGGAGTTCAATATCATTGTCCACTGCTGGTTGTGGACGTTCAATGACACTAGCCCTAGTGCGGGGCATAGCACAATACAGCTTCCTCCAAAAATAAGGATCTTCCCACTTTATATATGTGTTGATTGTAATAAATGTTTGAAGTTCATTGCCAAGTTTCTTAACGTCTGGCAAACCTCGTGGAACTACAATTAACACTCGGTTGATTTGATCACTAATAGCTTGTTGATAAGCTGCTTCAAACTCTAGTCGACTCCACTGACTTTCAACAAAACTCCCCGTTAACACAATGATGGTTCGGCGACTGAGTTTTACTGATCGGAATATCATATCAGGGATCAATTCACCTGCTGGCCAATCACGAGTGTGAAGTAGTAAAGTATATTTCGGTATTCCATTTTCTAGACGTTCCACCAAATTGGTGGCAACCCATTCCTCATCTTCGGTGCTGTAAGATATAAAAGCATCAAATTGTTTTTCAGCATCCAGATCATCTTCTGCCACAAATCTAAGACAGTATCCATGGACGAAGAGCCACAGTTTCAATTCTTCTTTGTAACGATAGCCAACACTTGCAAGTATAGTTAGCAACACAAGACAGCTAGCTATTAAGGGAAGAATAACTTTAAAAAGATATTGGCTTGGCAAAAGTTCAGAACACAGTTCGTAGTCGGTTGCATTTGCCACGTAGACTAAACGTGTAGATCTTGGAAAAGTGCAAGTCATTTGAGAATAGTCCAACACATTTCCAGCTTCACCTATCCACAATCTGACTTTTTGTAAGGCGCAGTTACATTCCCACGGATTTCCGGCTAATGTAACTCTAAGATTTCGGCGAAATAAATCTTTCTCTGACAGATCAAATGAATGAAGAAGATTATTATGCAAATACAAGACTTCAAGTTTATTCGGAATATTTAATTTTTCTAGTGACATTAAGTTGTTATTATCTAAATATAATTTGCGTAATGTTTCCCCGAAGTTGAACTTTTTGCTCGGCAAATTCTTAATAGCATTCTTGCTTAAGTTTAGAACTGTCGGTGAGATGTAATTGAATGAAGTCGGGAAATCCTCTAAGTTTTTACTACTGCAGTCTACTGTAGTAACTGCTGTGAAATGGGCTAAATAACAAGTACAATTTAAAGGACACCCATCAGTAATATTGCATCTTAACTTATCTCTAAACTGTTCCAGAACTTTGAGTACAGGCACTCCTTTTAGATCTAGTGGCTCAGCACATGTTAAGTTGTGAACGTCAAACGTTAGCTGGGGTCGAATAACTCCAGGAGGATGATATAAATCGTCGGTTACAAACTGCAGAAATGGGATCAAGTTACAATCACACAACAAAGGATTGTTGCTTAATTCAATTGTTGTACTCCAATGCTTCATACCAAATGAAAAAACTGGATAATCCCAAGATATGTCAATGGATCTGATTAAGTTGTTTTGAAGGTTCAACGTACCTATAGTTATAAAATCTCTCAAAAAGGACATGTTGAGCCTTGTTATATTGTTATACTGCAAATCCACGGAGTCTTCAAACCCGTTCACAATTGACAAGTGTTCAGAAGTAAGACAGCAGTTTCGACATTTTAAGTAACTTAAGTACTCTGATGGTGGACTTGAGTGTAGTTTTGTAACGTTAGTAATGCAATTTCCGGATAGGTATACTATCCAAGCCGTAGTTTCGATCCACAGGGGTGAGGTTACATGGGTAATTCTGTTAGCAGATAAGTCAATGGAGAGTGCGTATACCTGTTGCGGAATTGAAGATAATTCGTTATTGCGTAAATATAGCATCCCAATGGATCTGTGAACTGATTCTACCGATGTGTTTGTAGGACCAGTTTCTTTAAATGCCTGTTTTGGAAATTGTTTTAATTTGTTTTGGGATAAATTAAGGGTAGACAGTTTTATCAAATTGTGAAACACTGTATCTGGCAAAAAGCTCAGCATGTTATTCTCTAGATAAATTTCCTTTAAGTGGGAACGAATGTTCTCTGACTGGAAAAGGCCTTCTGGTAAACGTTTTATAAAGTTGCTGGAAACACTTAAAACAGTTAAGTTATGTAGTTCATAGAAAACATCGCTAGGCAAGATTTCAATATGGTTGTCGTCTAAATACAATTCCGACAGGAGTGAAAGACCTTTGAATATCGAACGAGTTATATTATGCAACCGATTGTGTGACAGTCGCAGAATTTTGAGACTCGACATTTTTTGAAATGCACCGTCTGCAATGTTTATTAATTTATTTCGAGAAATGTAAAGGGCCTTGAGATCACCAACTACTCCAAATTCGTCAAATATTTTTTGTGTGGAATTGTGTTTCACGTTCACCTTTCTGTTGGAATTCTTTGCGGTCCCAAGACTTGATGAATTGCTGTAGCTACATTCTGTTATAACTAATACATTAATGCTCGTTAGTTTAACAAAGTCAAAGAGTAAGTTTGCAATTTCATTAAATGGCTGCTTCGCTTCAAGACAACCCACTGCTACGCCATATATTCCCTGAGTGCAGTTCAAAATAACAAATAATTTTGTATCGTTCAGGTTTGGACATATGATATTTCGTATTTTGTAATTACCCTCTGAAGGATATGTGTCATGAGAACTTAATTTTTTCTGTCCGCACAACATTTCCAAACATAAAGGTACTTTTTTGTATTCGCTGCAGTTCAGTTGGCTATCTTCAACTGCCGCGACGTCAGCAATCTTCTCATCTACCACACACATAAAAATCAATGCAAGTAACACCAGATGCATCTTGGGTATTGAAAACGGGAGGTACACAGTGAGTTTGATTTGGGTCTTATGGATTGAAGCGCCAGACCTAGAATGAAAAATATAAAAACACACATTCAGTATATCTGTAAGGCCATACAAATCATCCCAAAGTTGGTTTTTACGTTCAGAGATCTATATATATAATTATACAAGGTCTGCAAGGCAGTCATCAGCAGCGCAGCAGCAATCTGCATCTGCAGCAGCTGCATACGATGCCATCTCCGCCATCTACCGACGGAACGGCAAATTATAAGAGTAGCAGCCAGGGTCCGCTGAGATAGTAGCTGCGTCCGGAACGCAACGGCCAGCAGCGCGAACATACGATACCATCTACCTACCGAACGGCAGATTAAATGAGGGAGGGGGGAGCGAGACGGGTGGGGAGAGGAGGGGGGAGGGGAGGGGAGGAGGGGGAGAGGGAAGGGAGCGAGCGACGCGAGCGACTCCGCTAGTATTGTATTAAATACCTTAGTTGACTGTGCAACAAACTCTTATGATGAGAGGCTTAACATTTTAAATCTAGAGTCACTTAAATTGCGTCGGCTATGAACTTATCTTTACTTGACTTGTTCTTTATTTCATGGTATCGTGTGTTCCGATAATACACTGAAATAAATTTCGATAAAACTGAAAGTAAACAATATTAAAAGTTCGAAAACCTGGTGTTTTCCAGGTGCTCGGATTGAGCAGATCTACAATTTCCTGCCAGAAATAATGAAATCAAATGCTGGAATCTCCCACATTGTACTGTGTATTGGTACTAATAATGTTGGTTTAGATACCCCAAATGGGTTGGCTGAAAGAGATAAGACTCGTGGTGAAGTGCATTAGATCCTTTTCCCAAGATGTCCATATTAGTATTGTGGGTCTTTTTCCACAGTGGGTAAATGAAATGGTGTATTTGGTACACTGTAATGGATACATTGTGTCCATTTGTAAGGATGAAAACATTGGTTTTGGTCTATTTGGAATGCAGTTCTGGCACAAAGAAATTTACTGGCCCATGATGGGTGACATTTGTCAAGGTCAGGTAAAAATATGTTAATTTCTGTCTTACTGGACTGTACTTGATGAGTGTGAACGTGAAAATTGCCTCGACCAGGGAATCTGAACTGGTGTAAGGAGCATAATGTTTGTCCTTCTTGTAGCATTTTAGTCTTCTGTACAGCCGTACCGGCTGAGAAGATTATTGCAACGACTTTGTCCGTTCGTCCGTCGCTTTTTTCAACTTCGCAACGGTACCAGAAATTGACGACCACTGTTTACAACGTTCGATTCAGTGTCAAAAGTTAGTTAAATAACATGGCAAATTAAAACATCGTCGCCTCCTTATAGCTAATAGACTTCTTCGACCTAACTAAATTAAATAATAACATTTCATCGTCGAATTGAAATCCTAAAGACTTGTGTAACGCAGCCGTAAAAACAAAAACATTTTAGCTTCGTTTAAAAGAGTCTTGTCGCATTGTTGCATGAATGAATAGGCTTACGATCGAACCAAATTCTCCATTAGGCCTATCTGTTACTTACGAGACTAAAACTGCCGTTAAAAAAATTAGGCCTAAAAATGTAAATTAGATCTAAAATCACGTTACGATGGCAACGTCAATAGTTGCTACGAGTCGCTGTTGCAGAGTAGCGTTTCTCCTGTCCCTTCCCTACTACCACTGATCTATATTAGGCTACGTTGCGCATTACGTTGTAACACTGTAATTGTGTGCGCGGAGGCATACCGTGTTGCAAAAATGAATAGGCTTACTGTATACAATCCAAATCTCCGTTAGTTGCTACTTACGAAATTAAAGTTGTAAATTAGGCCTAAACGCTGACAATTATGCCTAAAACGTGAAATTAGCTTAAAATCTAACACATTTGTAACGGGCAACTCTAATGGTTACTGTTTTTAGATTATATAACAGAAATAGCTGTTGTAGTGCATGATAGAGGTGTGCGCCTCAACATTGGAAGTGGAGGAACTGTACAGAAGACCAATGCGACTAGGTAGTCGCTGTAGCCCCTTGTTTATAGATAACTTTACTGTAGGTGAGGCCATAGGCAGCATGGAATCCTATTATGAGAAGCTGATGACAGTCTTTCGTCCATTTGCACCCACGGAAAGTTTGGGGACAAATGTCGTGACTATTCTTAATACCTTTAAAAGTAGTAACTCGATTAGACCCGATGGTTTTTCAACGGCCTTTTACAAAAGATTTGTTAATGAACTATGCCAGCCACTATCTATGATTTTAAATAAATCACTGTCCTCTGGGACATTACCGACCTGCTGGAAGCGGGCCAGGATTATCCCCATTTTCAAAAAGGGTAATAGTGCTGACCCTTTAAATTATAGGTCTCCTTAACTTGCACGCCATGTAGAATTGTGGAACGAATAATTAAAGACAAAATAATGAGTTATCTATTGTTTTCTGATCTATTGTCTAATGACCAATTTGGCTTTATTTGGTTTTAAGTCGACTGTTTTACAGTCGTTGCACTGGCTTGATTATTGGACTAAAGCAGTGGAAATTGGTGACCCAGTGGATGTAATCTTGACCGACTTTGCTAAAGCCTTTGACTCGGTTTCGCACCAGAGGCTTAGTCAAAATCTTGTTACATATGGTATTAGTGGTAACATACTTAAATGGATAAATAATTTTCTTACTAACAGAACACAACAAGTATGTGTCGGTGGCTCTATTTCCAGCGAAAGTGCTGTAACTAGTGAGGGTCCCACAGGGATCGGTCTTGGGACCACTCTTATTTATCATCTACATAAATGACCTGAACACAGTAAATCCAAATATAATGACATCAAAGTTTGCAGATGATGTCAAGCTCCATGCTACTGTTAGAAATCTCCATGACCACCAAAAATTATCTTCCTTACTTTTGGAACTTCAGCAATGGTCAACTCAATGCAACCTTCCAATACCTGGCCCTAAATGTAAAACCTTTCACATTGGTTCAAAAAATGAAAAGAAAGCTTATCTGCTTTTTAATATGGGACTTGACCATGAAACTGAAGTAAAGGATCTGGTTGTTTGGTTCACATATGACCTTCAGAGCGGATCACACTGTGACCAAATTGTGAAGATTGCGCAAGAGAAAACAGTAATAATTAAACGGTGTTTCACCTCTGGTGACATTAAAACCCTCGTTTGGGCGTTTAAAGTATTTGTGAGACCAATTTTGGAATATGCCTGCCCTGTCTGGTCACCCCACGTGGTAAAGCATATTAACCTCATTGAGTCCGTCCAACGTACTTTTACAAAATACCTGCCAGGCAATTAAACTTATGTAGAGCGTTTGAGGGTCCTTAATTTAGAAACACTCAAGACCAGGGGACTCAAATTAGACCTAGGTATGACATATTCCATTCTTCATGGACTGACCAGTATACCTAGTAGTCGATTTTTCTTGTTACGTGAAGGTAACCAAACACGTGGCCACAATTTTAAATTGGTAGTTAAACCCATAAAGAGGGACTGTCCAAAATATTTTTTCTCGCACCGTGTTGTGAAACCTTGGAACGCACTCCCGGCTGATGTCGCCAAAGCACCAACACTTGCTAGTTTTAAGAATAAGTTGAACGGTATTGATTTTAGGAAATACATGAAATATCTGTGTTACTACGACAATGGCCTAGGCCTGCATTTTTTTTATTTTAAAAATTAAAATTTTTTTTTTTAAATTAGTATAGTTGTTATGCATTAGTAATTGTTAAGGCAAGGTGTCAGTGGATATCAACAATCCCTTCCTTGACCTATTGTGCAATATGCGCAATAAATTACTCATTCATTCAAAAGCGACTGGAAAATTGTTCAGCAGAAATGCGTGGGTAAAGCTGGGAACAGTCTCTCAAATGAATGTTGCTTTTGCTCCAAATTTAGCAATTTTTAATCGCAACTAGCTCAACTGTGATCTTTCAAAGTTTTTTCTTAGCCTTTAGCCTTAGAGCTTTACAGGTAGTCGACATCATATCAAAAACCAAAACTGGTAAAAGAGGACCACCAAGTTCAGAATGGTTTGGCCCATCAAAT
>JAHWFP010267278.1:0-10770 GCA_023313725.1 Lithobius niger | reverse complement strand
ACTACGCGGTTTTGCGTGTGTGAAGAAGCCGGTATTGTCCCTTTAAGAACTTACGTAAGTATAATAAACCATATGCAGTGTGTCTAAAAAATCCGTGGGTCAGGATTGCTCTGAACTGCACAGCTGAACTTCCAGACTGTGCTGTTGGACGGGGTGGTCGGACTTCCGGACTTCGAGGTCGGACTTCGGGACTGCATGATCGGACTTACGGGATGTGTGGTCGGACTTCCAAATGCACTACCGGACTTCAGCTGGACTGCCGGACTTCCCAAAAGGACTGATGGACTGCAAAATCGGAGTACTGGTCACGTTGTATGCTGGACTTCATGCCTGAGTGGTTACCCCCGGACAACACACAGTATGTGACTGTGTAGCGTATCTTTAAAAAGTATTGATAGTAGTAGTAGTAGTAGTAGTGGCCTGTATGAATACTGGCCATTAGTACGACACATTTATGGATTTTCGCTAAGCAGTTTCCTGACAGAGAAAACTACAGGATTGAAGACATGTCGGTTGGTTTAGTATTCTCGTCATGTCGTCCGGGTGGACAAAACAATTGACAGGCCTCATGATGGCAATACCACCACGGACTTAGCCTACCCATTCAGTATAGCTTTATGAGCAATTTAGCCTACTTAACAAATTTGATCATTACAGTGTACCTTTAGTATTCCACGCACAACCGTAAGCTTTGTATGGTGTATGTATTTTTTAACAAACATTTTTGACGAACCACAAGGATTTACACTCGAATTTTGAGAAATATCAGAAGAAATTTAGAGTCATTAATACACCAAGTTCGAGCGACTTTACTATTTGTTACCATTTACATTCCATAGGTGGCGTAAGATAAAGAAAAGACAGGCTACTTGCCACTAGATCATTTACGTAATATCACTCACGCCGAATGAGTGGCTTTTGTTTACAGAATTCTTGGCAAATATTTTCCCGTGTCGTGACCACATGACGTACACCGTAATGCTTACTTGCTGCCTGAAGCAACATTCGTTTGTGTTTATAGTGAGGTCTTCATGAATAACTATTTTGGAACCTTTTAGTTTACTTCTGTTACGCAGGATGTTAACTTTAGTGCTATGTCTGGTCAACTTAAAGATGATGGCTCTTGGCTGGAGGCATCGGGCTGCACCACCATGTTATGTCCGGCTCAAGCCGTGAAATATTGGGCTTAAAAATTTCACAGTGACGTGAGCAGTGTTTTCACCGCTAATTCAGAAATAACAAAAATTGCAACAGAAGTTTTCATTTTGCACTGCTGCAGAATGCAGATCGTCACTGCACAAACCAGTACAAAATTAAAAACCAGTATTTTGTTTCCTTAAACACCTTGATTATTAAAAAAAAATCATAGTTGTTACGCTAAAGTGAGAAATAGTTTAATTTCTCTATATTTCATGATTTCAGAAACTATTTGGGTCATGTAGACACACTAGTGTGTCGCCCGCCAAGATGATGAACGATAACACCCATCCAGATAAAATATGTATCTATGAGCATAGCGACCACCAGACACGTTGTGTCTTTACAGCTGAAGTAGTTTGGCTGTTTACAGTCATTTAAGGATAAATAACAATGCGACAGAAAAGGCTGGATCTTGTTTTGGTTTTGGGTGGATCGTTTCTACTTTGATGTTTTATTTCGCTTCGTGTTCGCGAAACAATAATGAACGTTTTAAAAAGCCAGCAAGTGCACATGTATACAGTAAAATGCGACGTTTCGGGGTTTATCATCCCGTCGTCAAGCAAAAAATATTTTATAGCATAAGGTACAAGTCAGAAGATACACTTAAATGGTTTCCCATTTTAAAGAAAAGCAGGTCAAAGCAGTGAAAGGTAAAAAGTTTAAAAAGATAAAAGTGAAGCCCAGTCAGCGCAAAAGCTGAAGCTGGGACGACCTCTCCCTAACGAAGCTGGGAAGAAGTGATTCGTGGAGCGGAGGGGGTAGCTATTTATGTGGGATGGCCCTGGTGGGAAAAATTTGCGATTCCAAATTTGTGAAGGATTAGTACATATTCCGAAAACTGTTTTTTTATTAGGCATCAAATGATTATGGACTGGTGGTCGTTGTGTTAGGATGCAAAGTGTTTCTAAGTTAAGACGTGCATGAAAATTATTTTCTTGAAAAATGACTTGCGTATTTTGAAGATCTGGGATGTGCTCTGTCTTTATCTGGTGTTGAACAAGAGGGTTGGTTTTATCTTTGTATTTAAGGTTGGATTTGTGCGACGAAATCCTTTTATTAAGTTCCTGTTTCGTGGTCAGGGCCGTAGCCAGTACCCCCGCACGTGCGGGGGTTTTCTTCAGGCATAGAAGCACGAAGTATGACGAGGCCTTTATAGTGGACTACGATATTGAGTTTTGTTGACACACTCGTTCCAGAGAAAAAAAAGTGGTATAAACGTTTCAAATTAAAGATGATTCTTTCCGAATCATGTAAAAAATCTTAAAATTCCAAACAAAGAAAAATCAAAGTTCAGAAGTTGATGAAAAACATGGTTAAAAATTGAAAGCTGCCATGAAAGCGAGAGCATAGTTACGCCGCCTGAGAAGACAGTTATTTTGTTGGTACGGTAAGCGAAATAAAAATAGCCAGTTTCTGAATAAAGCTTACAGTTTGGAATGAGTTAATCATATATGTTTATAAATGTCAACAAAATTTTACGCCAGACATGAAATTGGCTATTTATCTTTTAAAAAGTCTACTCCAGGACCCTTTTTTGAAATACGGAAACGGTAATCAACAAAAAAAAAAGTGCTGAGTGTTAATAAAAAAAAATATTGATTATTGCTTTAAACGAATTGTCTGTTAATTTGTTTTTAAGTCCGTGAAGGGTGCATTATGCACGACGAAAGAAAAGGAAATTTATTGGTGGATAGAATTTTTTGTTTGTGTGGGGGAGGGGAGAGAAGGCGCTTCATATGAATAATATTGTGGTGCGGGTGTATAAAAAAATTCCTGGCTACGGCCCTGTTCGTGGTTCCTATGTAGCTAGCTGTGCATGCTGGTTCTCCACACGGGATTTGATAGATGACATTTTTTTGTTTAGTTTTATCTTTTTGCTCGACTGTAATCTTTGGCATAGTTAGTTTTTTTTTTTTATTTCGTGCTGCAGTGGAGACCAGCAATTTCCTAAGGTGTTCTATAGCACAGGGGAAGTATGGAAGGCATATAAAATTGGATGGCTTGAGTTTGGGTGGGTTAAGTTTGAGAAGAGCACGGTGATCGATTAGTTTTTCCAACAATGGAGAGGATATCCATTTTCAAAAATTTATGAAGTGTATATTGAAATTCTCGAGCAAAGAAAAATTTATTGGTGGTGTGGTCAAATATGGCTTTTTATTTCGTTAGAAACTGCATACTGTAAGATTTGACCTCGGTCTCCCATGTTAAAGCCGAAATTTGGAAGCTTAATTTCTCCGCCGTCGTTCAACATTTTCCACTGAAATTTGGTATACAAGCTCTGTTGGACTTGGTGAACACGTGCACCAACTTTTATTAATTGCCGATTTGTCACTTCGGAGATCGGGACTTGAGCTGGAATCGTGAGTTTCATTTTTAGCTTATGCAATGGCGATGGTGATGGACTTTGGACACGTTTATACAATGGTCTCTACAGACTGAACCATTTATCGTAGAAAGCTGGTTCTTAGCTCATGTGAAAGCTCTACTTCCGGAGATGTGCCCTTTATAGAAACAGAAATTTCTATTGGTCATCCGTTCCGGAGTTACGGGGCCATGAACGATCCGTTTTATTGTTATACATTGTTTTAAACATTGTTTTTATGCAACAATGCCAATCAGCAAACGCCAGACGAAAAGCGTAAGCAAATGCTAACAATGCTGGTGAGCAACAATTTACCAGTGCGTGAAGAGGAAGCATTAGCATTATTACGAATCGATTTATATATGATTTCACGTTGTTCTCCCGTGTTAAAGGTAAAGTGTCCGTTACCCATTTGTCTTGCCGTCCAATATTACAAACACGGACAAAGCCGCTGATAGAAAGCTGCGGACAAACCAACTTCCAAAAGAAAGAAAGTATGTCAAAATATCACGAATAAGAAAACGAAACGAGGTCGTTTGATGTTTAAAGTAAGGTTTAACTGATCTTTAGTCAAAACAGCAAAGTAACACAAATAAACTTTCCTGTAAGGTTTCACATACTGCAATGTTCCTGTACTGTTTAGTCCACGTGAAACCTTACTGCTGTATTCAACCATGAGACACGTAAATAAAATCAAAACCATATCCCAACTTTCAAAATTGTTGTACGAATAATATAGTGTATAATATAGGCTACACACTCTCCTAATTAGGGGGCTAAATTTTTCATCATCATTCTAGTCCGGTCGTCTCCTTTCCGTTCATCCTATTGATACATAGACCAGTTTTTAAGATTTCATATTCAAGAATTCAGGACTGGTATTTCATTTTTATTTTCAACGATATTTCTAGGATTTCAAGGAGTCGCACGAACCCTGAATTAGATAATCTATAGGTCTGTACTAAGCACACTAAAAGTATGGTTTTTACGATTTTTCAGCGATGTTCTTTGGCCAAGTAGAATGAACCAATCAAACTTATCGTGTTCTAAAGTAAAGACTGTAAAAACATGTAAATACAGGAATAAGGTTTCACGTGGACTAAACAGTACAGGAACACTGCGGTATGTGAAATCTTACATGAAAGTTTATTTGTGTTGCTTTGCTGTTTTGACTTCGAATCAGTTAAACCTTACTTTAAACATCAAACGAGCTCGTTTTTGTTTTCTAATTATTTTTATGGGCTGGTTCAATGAAGGAAGCATAATTCATGGAACGAGTTATATGCATGGGTTTTCGAAAATGCGTAAATTCGACTAGATCTGCAGGTGTGAGGATGACAGTCCTATCCAGGAATGCGATGGCCTTGTTTTTAGATTCTTCCATCGTGGGAGAGAGGGAAGGGTTAAGAGAATTAAAAAATTTCAGCATTGGTAATTTATCATGAGTCCCGTATGATGGCCAGGGAATCGTCCACAAATCTTTTGTAAAATTTTGTGTGTGGAAACTTTAGTAAAATAGCGTCATCAATTTTATTGAGTGCAATGTTGGCCAGGAAGCTTGAAATGGGACTACCCATTGGTACTCCATCTGTTTGCATACTAATTACATTTTCGTAGTGAAAAAAAGTTGTGGCGAACACTATTTTTACTGCGTCGAGAAAAAGAGGGATATCCCAGCCAAGTCTGTTAAGTGGTTCAGTGTTAATTTTTAGTTATTCCGAAATACATTCTAAAATATACTCTTGGCGATGGGAGGGGAACATCGAAACCACTTCAAATGACACAAAACTATACCCCGGGGAACCCTTGAATTTTCAAGCTCTGAAATTATACTTAAAATATTTTTTGCTTGACAACGGGATGATAAATCTCGAAACGTCGCATTTTATTGTATACATGTGCACTTGCTGGCTTTTTAAAACGTTTACTACTTTTAGTGCTTTTATTCTTGCAATACTATTTTGAGCCAATTTTCCCTTTTAAGATGAAGAGGTCTAGGCACCCGTTTTTCAGCTTTCTGAAGCCGCTTGTTCCTACAGTGGTTATGCAACTATTTTCTTCCATCTGTAAAACACCTGCAAAATAGCTGCCCTTCGTGAACAAACTAAATTTCTAAAAAATTGTAATTTCCACCACATTGTGCCTAATTCGTTCCAGAACCCCCTATTTTTTCAAAATCCTCGTGCTCAAGCTATACTATCACCAATCTTGTTCCCTTAAATTAATATACGGTCTAACAGATCATTACGCTGTTCTTCATCAACTCCAAACTTGGACTTTGAAAAACTTAGCTTCATTCAAAAATTCCGTAAACTTGCAGCTTTTCATATCAGCCCTGCAAGTTCTCACACTTACCGCACATATTTCGAAATTTAACTGCGAAAAACTTGACCAAAAACTTAATGTCATTCTGGAGAAGAGTATCCGCAACATCTCCATCGCAAAAGAAACCCTTATCACTAACCATGCACTTAAACATAAAAAAGGGAAAAAAGACGTCTGAAACAACATGAAACATTTCCAAAACCGGCTTGGCTGCACAACATTTCCCTTAACCGCCACACTGAGAGTCTCCTTAAAAATGATCTCAAATTTATCCCGGCCCCCCCCCCCCCCCCACTTCCAGGGACTACCTACCCTCGTTTTGTGCAAAATTTGAAGTAGTTGCTCGTTTTATTCCTCCTAGAACTCAAGCTAAGTCAATTATTCTTGGCGCCTTACAAATATCTAAAACTGTACTGGCACCCAACCTATCATTGGAAGAAATTAAAGCCATGAGGGAACTGAAGAAAAATCCAGACATTGCCATTATTAAATCTGATAAAAGTAACGCTACAGGAGTCTATGATAAAGCTCAACTCCGTCATAAAATCCATCAAGAACTGGCTTCGAACCCAATTTACGCAGGTTTCACCTACATTCCCCTTTTCCAAATCTGTAGCATGCAATAAAAGGTTTTTTCCTACCTGGTTGAAAACAATAAACTTACAGACTAAGAGTTTCAAAAATACAAAAAAATGGCCCAAGCCCCCCTCCCCCATAATTTTCCCACAGGTAAAAACCTATAAACCAGGCTTCCCACTCCACATCGTAACGAGTGGACAAAATGCGCCCAACTTGTTCCTCTCTCGTCTTATCGCACCGGTTCTTAAACAACTAGCAATTGGGAAACACACCACTCCTAATTCCAAAAGTATCATTTCAGAGCTTGAAAATTCAAGTGTTCCCCCGGTGTATAGTTTTGTGTCATTTGACGTGGTTTCGATGTTCCCTTCCCTTAGCCAAGAGTATATTTTAGAATGTATTTCGGAGTAACTACAAATTAACCCTGAACCACTTAACAGTCTTGGCTGGGATATCCCTCTTTTTCTCGACGCAGTAAAAATAGTATTTGCCACAACTTTTTTTACTACGAAAATTTATTTATTATGCAAACAGATGGAGTACCAATGGATAGTCCCATTTCAACTTTCCTGGCCGACATTACACTCAATAAAATTGATGACGCTCTTTTACTAAAGTTTCCACACACAAAATTTTACAAAAGATTTGTGAATGATTCCCTGGCCCTCATACGGGATCACGATAAATTACCAATGCTGAAATTTTTTAATTCTCTTAATCCTTCCCTCTCTTTCACGATGGAAGTGTCTAAAAACAAGGCCACTGTCATTATCACACCTGAAAATCTAGTCGAATTTACGCATTTTCGAAAACCCATCCATACAACTCGTTCCATGAATTATGCTTCCTTCATTGACCCAGCCCATAAAAATAATGTAGTTTCTGACGAAATAAAACGCATCTTTGACCACACCACCCATAAATTTTTCCTTGCTCGAGAATTTCAATATACACTTCATAAATTTTTGAAAATGGATATCCTCTCCATTTGTTGGAAAAACTAATCGATCACCGTGCTCTTCTCAAACTTAATAACCCACCCAAACTCAAGCCATCCGATTTTATATGCCTTCCATAGTTCCCCTATGCCATAGAAAACCTTGGGAAATTGCTGGCTGCCCAAAATCTTACTCTCGTCTCCAGTGCAGCACGAAATAAAAAATAAAAAAACTATGCCAAAGAATACAGTCGAGCAAATAGATAAAACTAAACAAAAAAATGTCATCTATCAAATCCCGTGTGGAGAACCAACATGCACAGCTAGTTACATAGGAACCACGAAACAGGAACTTAATAAAAGGATTTCGTCGCACAAATCCAACCTTAAATACAAAGATAAAACCAACTCTCTTGTTCAAAACCAGATAAAGACAGGGCACACCCCAAATCTTCAAAATACGCAAGTCATTTTTCAAGAAAATAATTTTCATGCACGTCTTAACTTAGAAACACTCTGCATCCTAACACAACGACCACCAGTTCACAATCATTTGATGCCTAATAAAAAATAGTTTTCGGAATATGTACCAATCCTTCACAAATTTGGAATCGCAAATTTTTCCCACCAGGGCCATCCCACATAAATAGCTACCCCCTCCGCTCTACGAATCACTTCTTCCCTGCTTCGTTAGGGAGAGGTCGTCACAGACTCAGCTTTTGCGCTGACTGGGCTTCACTTTTTATCTTTTTTAACTTTTTACCTTTCACTGCTCTGACCTGCTTTTCTTTAAAATGGGAAACCATTTAAGTGTATCTTGTGACTTGTAGCTTATGCTATAAAAAATATTTTTTGCTTGACAACGGGATGATAAATCCCGAAACGTCGCATTTTATTGTATACATGTGCACTTGCTGGCTCTTTAAAACGTTTACTACTTTTAGTGCTTTTATTCTTTCAATTTCAAAACAATCTAGACACACGCTAGTGTGTCGCGCCAAGTTAGGCAACAAACATCACATCAATTCAATTGTCGAGGTTGTAAACCATTGTAGCACGACGCCATAGCGTCAGTGTCGTATATCTTGAAGCATAGTTGGGCACATTTCAGGTACTTGGGGGAAAATAATAATGCGGTACAAAAGCTTAAATTGTATTGAAATCGCGAGCAATGACCCACCTCACAAAAATTAACTCGTGTAGGAATGCCAGCTAAGCTGCTTTCAATGCAAATTCTGACCCTCAATAACGTTGTAAATGTGTTACTAGTTACTAGCTAGCTAGTCCGCTCATCCCCATGGTAATTTCCGTAGGGTGATTATTCATCGATTATTAACCGGGAGGCTTCCAGCTATGAAATTGGACGAATGGGTGCAGTACAATACAAACGGCATACCTTTTATGGTTTCGATCCTGGGGGCATAACGGGAATAGCATGGGAGGGCGAGTAAGTACGAAAATATTGTTATAACCATTGTTAGTATTGTCGTCTCTCATTGGACGGCTAAAGTTCGTACAATGAGAACGTGTATACTGACATGCGTGCCTAGACACACACTAGTGTATCACGATAAATCTAAACAACGTTGCAAAGAAATTTTATTCACGTCCATTTCACGAAAAATAAACCAACTGTCATAACAAAGTCAAAAACTGGTAAAGAGGCCTCCAAGTTGAGAGTGGTTCGGCCCTTCAAAGGAGTGATATCAACACACCAAATTAACTAAATAAAACAAATTACAACAAAATTAAAACTGATGGACAATTATTACAAGGAAAGTATTGTTGTACAACAAACAGATATGGTTTAGTATAAAGAGCAAAGGTACGGTCTTTATTATTGTTGCTGAAGAGCATCCATTTATTATAGGTGCCTAAGTTACTAGAAATACTTATCTGCTGATCTTTGTTGCGACTTAGTTTTGTTGTCCATTGTTGGTGTGTCTTCCCTCCTAATTTTTCATGGATGCATGGCCAAGATTTTATAAGGCCAGCTCTTGTAAACTTTACAATCCCCTGTCAATAAATTCCCAGTCATCATGTCGTTCCCTACTTCTTCACTTCCACTACATGGTTCACGACCTCATTACATCAAGTTGGTAGCGGCCCGTTGGTTTAAGAACTAAGAAGAGAAGATGGTTCCACGCAGTAAGCCTATTCTCCATGACCTTTTGATGGCTTCCATTTAAAGACAGTCATTGTGATTCCGGGACTCAAGCATCCCTGTCAGCATCACTGGTAATGTGTCAAAATGTTATCCACAACGAAAGTAGTAAAAGGTATCGAAGTGCTAAACAAGAATAACTTTATTTTGTGGGCCCTAAGAGTAAAAGCATACCTTAGAAAAAAGGGACATTTCAAGAGAGCCATTACAGACGCACGCCCTGATGCTCCCGCTGCTGATGACGTCAGTAAGGCATGGGAAGACTCCAATGATTACTGTATATCCTTTCTGACATCATGTATGGACGACAATCATTTACTTTTGTACGCCAATTATGCCACAGCCAAAGAAATTTGGTATGCGTTACAAGCTCGTTACGGACAAACTGCAGGAGATTTTAACACACGTAGACAAATCGAGACGTATGATGCAATCACAAAAATACGTATGCAACCTACTGAAACTGTAACAGATTATTTCCTACGTGTTCGTTTATTAGCTACACAGTGCAGCCAGTTAGGTCGCCAAGTCCCAGATAATCAATTGGTTTATTATGCTCTTGAAGGAATCGATCGCAGAGACCTCAAAATGACGGTCCATAGTCTTCAAATGAACTACACAGTTACGTTAGACGAAGCAGAGCAAAAATTAACCGAATTTGGAAAGAAAAAGAGGCATGGGCAGGATGATGTACACCAAGATGTTTTCAGTGCCAGTTCTACGATAGACCCCACTATAAGTTTCCGACAAACAAAGAACAAAGGCAATCGTGGCAACAGGAAAACAAACCCCCCATTGCCTACACCTTCCTCATCAAAAGTGGTTAGTGAGCAACAGATTGCTTCTTGTTCGTTTTGTTCCAAAAGAGGTCACGAAGCTCTTCATTGCTGGAAAAGATTAAAGAGTGAGGGGTTACCATTGCCTCCGGAAGCAAATAAACGATTCTGTAATAAAAATAGAAGTCGGTATAACAGTAATGTACGTTTTGTGGCTCCAAATTCAACCTATGCTGATACAAATGCAGCTGTGGTCCCCACACAAGACTCAACTCTAAGTTTACTTAACCTAACCTCGGGGAATAGCTTGAACGAATTAAGAATGCCAACACAACACCTTCAAGGACTTTCAAACGCTTTTCAGATGGTGAACAATGACGACATTACAGTGTCAAAGGCTCGATTTGCATATTTTACTCGTTTGTTG
>JAHWFP010267271.1:0-10787 GCA_023313725.1 Lithobius niger | reverse complement strand
AAAGTATATGTCAGAAACACTCCAAAGCAAGGCAGCACCGTATGCATTTGCTGCTTAGGACTGTTTTTGAAGTTTTGCATCACACGCTTCTTTGTATTACGTTTTAGGTGAACAAAGTCCGTAATTCCAACTGAAAATTTAAATTACTTGCATTTGTAACGTTCTTGTAATATTTGTGCTAGTCAGTGGGCATATTGGAACCGTGAAGTAACTTATTAGCGAGTGAAATACTGTTTCATGTAACGGGGCTTCCTCTAGTTTGTAACATAACGACCGGTCCTTAACTACCGAAGATTCATAAATATCACGAAACATGCTTTTAGTCAGCAAAGGATATTACAAAGTCAAAAAAAGAGGAATTAAAAAAATTTTTTAAATGCCTGTGAAATGATCGGTCTGTGAAGTGATAGTATCTGTGAAATGATCGTGTCTGTGAAATAAGTGTCTCCCTTGGTATTACCATTCAACAAATTTCGCTTGTTCGGAATTCGTTTTTGCTATTATAATTTTGTACCTGGCAGCATGGCTTTATTGCAACATTGTGTGGAAAATTAAAAAACTGTGGCTGTAGCTATTATCCCACTCGATTCTTTTTTGTTCCAAGATGGAATGTGCTTGCGAATGTGGGCGTGGCTGTCGTTACAGTTGCACAAATAGATTCATATGCTGTCCAGGACAGCAAGTCCGTGAACGTTTGTGTCTCAGAAGTCAAATGCTGAAGTCGAACGCGAATATTGTGCGGTGGTAAGGTTAACTGAGATGCCTCAGGATTATATCCCAGCCGACCTTCCCGCCGCACAATCGACCTGCATCTCACTGCAACTTATGAACCCTACTTTAAATCGATGGTAAGCTCACTGAACCTGTTTAACCGGATTCAACTAAATAATTTATATCAATATTAAATAAGTAAGATAATCTATCTAGCGAGCGTTCAAAAATGATTTAACATTTTTTCTAGTAATTTTGACCTCCTCCCTCGGGCACCTTCTGTAACACCAGGGTAACACTAGGCATAGACCCTTCCCACCACCTGAAATTAAGTAACTTTTCCTGACCACCACCAATTGAATATTATTTTGGAAAAAAATAAAAATTTGACAAAACAGTTTAGCAGTAAATAATTTAGCTAAAATTAGTATGTTATTTAATACTTCATCCCACGGGGGGGCCGCCCCGACTACCCCCTCATAACACACAGTAACACATTTTCTCACCCTTTCAGAAGTTTTGGCAAAGAATCTGACCATTTTACTTTGAGTTATAGAAATATCGAGTAAACAAATGACGCTTAAACTGAAAAATATCGATGCTTATCACATCAGTATTGTAAATTTTCGATAGGCATTACCCGAAAATAAATATTTTCAGTCCTCCTTTCTTCGTCAGGCAGCAAGAAACGTATGAACTACAGTCTACATAATTGTATGCACTCTTCAGATGGATCGAATTCAATCGAGAACGATCCAAACTTCTGGTTGAACTTCAAACTTCAAAGTCTGAATCGTTCTCGATTGAATTCGATCCATTTGAAGAGTGCATACAATTATGTAGACTGTAGTTCACACGTTTCTTGCTGCCTGACGAAGAGAGGAGGTCTGAAAATATTTATTTTCGGGTAATGCCTATCGAAAATTTGCAATACTGATGTGATAAGTATTGACATTTTTGAGTTTGAGCATCATTTGTTTACTCGATATTTGTTAAGTTTGGGTATGGTTGGGGTTTATGCCTTGCGGTTAGACCCTTTTGCGGTGAGACAAGTGCCAGCTTCTACCGAGTTACGAGAAGTGTACTCCATGCACACGACGTATGTTTTCGTAAAGCTCTCGTGAGTACGTGGCTGGCTGCCTGCCTGCCTAAAACGTTCCCAGGATGCCATGCGAGAAGTGAATCGCGTTAGGGGAGAGTGGTGTAGGCGAAAATGCATTGTAGATACCTGTGGGGAGGGCGAAGAATGGGAACGAATCTACGTAGCGTATGCTTCGTTTGGTGGAGGTTGGGGGAGAAGAGGAAAGGATGGATCCACAGAAGCAGTACATCGTTCCAAAGGTCCGCCGTTGCAAAAGGAGAAGAATGCATCAAGACAGTGTTTCTTTGCTTCACGTTTGGGGAAGTGGTAAACCATGGCTGGTGGGAGACAATAGGCCAATGTCGTAGTACGTACATTGAAATGTCTTTAATCGTAGTTAGTGAAAACCAACAACAACAAAAAAAAGAGGCAAGTAATTTTCGAATGGGGAGGGGGAATGTTAGCATGCAAACTAAATTGCGTAACATTTTCAAACCCAACAGAAAACAAAACAAAGGATTCTGACAAAAGGAAGAAGTAATTCGCGAGTGTGGCAGTTTGGGAGGGTCGGGGAGATACAAGAATCGGGCATGTAAGGGTGGGGTTAGGGTAGCCACGGCGTCTCGTAAACATTTGGATGGAGGGAGAAATAATTGGGTAAGCAAGGTTGTATTCAAAGGCCTTTGTGGTGGTCATCGTGGCTGAGATGTGAGAGAGCTCAGCCTGGTTGCTGGAGGTTTGTGGATCGGGTCGAATCCCTGGAAAGGGGATCTTGGCAAAGTCCACGCCAGGACTGCCGGCCAGGGTAACGTGAGAGGCTACCATGCTCCTTCGGCTATGGGAACTATTCTGGCCAATTCTGGACAGTCTTTCGGCCGCTACGATGATCGGAGGTTTCCCGGATCGAATCCCTGGGTTGGCACCTCCCTTTACCAGACATGTCTTCTCTAAAAGTCTGGTAATGTTCAAAATTGAGCCGGTTCAGCCATACAAGCATTAAGTTGCTTTGGCTGACTTAAGGCTCAAAGAAATTAATTTAAAAAAAAAGTTAGTGAAGACCAGAAAGCTAAGAAAGGAGCAACTAACTCTTTTTTTAAAATTCACCCTTCTGTAGAAGGGCTGTAAGCTGGTGACTAATGTTTACTGCAAAATGTTGTAAATGAGCCAGACTTTGAAAAGCCCACCCCCCTCCCTCCCCCCAAAAAAATTCCGCACAACTTAGTAGAAAAATCACATCTTACTTCGCTCATTCTTGAACCGTTCGGTATTCGCAAATTTTCGTTGCTTTGAAGGGGATGGAACCTCTTCAGGCTTATTTCGATTGTGTTTTTCTTCGGCCTACATCGTTGCTGTTCTGCCAGCCCAGATTTGAATTTTTCCGCGCGCGTAGCCCTCTATATTTGTCAGCAAGCGCACCCCAGTCTTTCAATAAGCGTTCCTTCAAGTCAGTATGCATCAGGCATGCTTTCCACTTGTTCTACTTTTTAAAAATGTCCTACTTTTTCTACTTTTAAAATTTTTAAATGTATCGCACGTTGAAATTTGAAAGTTCAGTACAGACACAGACCAAAATACAATCCCAACTAACAAATCTAAACCAATCGGATCGTTGCAAGAGAATTATTACAGAACTCAAACTTCGGGAATGAGGTTTTAGCGACCCGAAACTGAAAATAGTTGTACCAGCAAAACGAACGTCTGGTAATGTTGTCAGTAGGTGGCAGTCTGATAGGATATGAGAAACGCGATACGGTGAAATGGTCATTCTTTTTTGTTCCTCCCCCCCCCCCCCCTGTGTTTTCTTCTCTACCTTTTTTTTTTTTATTTTACTTTTCTTTCGCCCTTGGGAAGTACGTTTTTTGTTTCTTTATGTGGTTTTTGTTTGCTGTTATAGTTAGTAACGATTTTTTTTCCGTTTTCATGGCTGTAATTTGTCATTTTTGCAACTTTATTTGCTGTTTTTGTGGTTCACATTCTTTTTGGTAATAAAAAAAGTGAAATGGATATTGGCTCGGATCGTATGAAAAGTGATTGGTTAATGCCGGCTATGAAAAGATTGGAAAAAAGTGCTTTTAATGCTACACTTATGACCCTGGGGGGACCCCCAGTGACTGAATCCGCGTATGGCCCCAAATTGTCTTGAGCCGGCCCTGCTCGGCAGCAAGCACTTCAGCAGCTGCTTCAGGGTTCATACTGACCTGGAAAGTCACAGAAAATCAGGGGTAGTCAGTGATATGAAATCCAGTCATGGTAAGGCATGGACAAAATAGAAAATTGATGAAAGTCAGTGATAGTCAGGGATACTCGTTTTCTAGAGTGAACGGTTTTTTTTTTACGAAGAGTTTTTTTTTTTTTTTCATTTTTAGAATTTCGTTTTTAAAATGAACCATGTGGTCTCGCAAGTTCCGCGTTCTTGTCCTATTGTTTAAATTTTAAAAAAAATTTAGAAAAGTTTGCAGCTGTCATCCAGATAAAGTTATGCCAGGCCTGCAGAGTGAGCAGTTGATTTTTTAAATTGACATTTTTTTTTAAAAGTGCAAGTGCTTTGATCAGGCATATTTATGGAATAAGTCAGTGAAAATCGAGGATAGTCAGGGTTATTCATTTTCAGATACGAGTATGAACCCTGTGATTACAATGCTGGGGCATCCTTTGCCGCCACTTGAAACAGACATGTAATAGCTAAATGAAGATGATACCCAGTTGATTCTGGTATATCTGCTAACATGAATAAGTTTAAAAAAAAATAGCACATTGAATTCGAAAGTATCGACTCTCACTGGGGAGGTCGAATTTCAACTGAAGTGGGACGAATCAATAAGTAACTCGCTTAGCAAACGTATAAGGCGGCCGCATTCAGCTCATGGAAACACTGATGTTTAATGAGGATTCTCTCTCAACAATGTGCCGATGACATTGTCTTTCATTACACAAAAGAACCCTTATCGAATTGAGAACTGTAAAAGAACTGTTTTAAAGAAAGGTAAGGCAGAAAACGTTCAGTGCACCAAAGAAACTGTAACAGACAAGCACCATATGGTAACGTATTCCTATTGCTCCTGTTGTCCTACTTTTTTTCCGGAAAAGTCCTACTTTTTTCCGAAAGTTCAGTGGAAGGCCTGATCAGGTATTGAATATTAGGTGTAGCCGGGATGTTCATGAGCTGCTTTTTGTCTGCCAGGTGAGCCTCAATTGCCAGCTCCTCAAAACTCCTGAGGTGGCAATCTCTTGAAGTATTGGAAACAGGCAAGGTGTATGTGCCTTCCCAATCAATATGGTGTCCTGTGTCGAACTGCAACGCCCTTTTCTTCCTTCTTATTTCTCGTGTCTGCCACATGTTCAAATCGGAAAAATTCAAATCTGGGCTGGCAGAACAGCAATGATGTAGGCCAAAGAAAAACACGATCGAAATAAGCCTGAAGAAGGTTGCAGGAAGAGATTTTCCATCCCCTTCACATCAACCGAAAACTTGCAAATACCGGACGGTGTTTTGGTGTTTGGGAAAGAGTGAAGAAAACGTGGATCATGCTAATTAATCGATTTTTCTGTATTTTTACTTTGGTTTACGATCATATTGACTTGTGTGATGTACGCAACACCGCAAAATTTTCAGATTTTCTTCGAATCAGTGAAATTTCGAAAATGGCTATATGGGTTTCCTTCCTCGGGCTAAGGATGTGTGAGACGCGCACGCACCACAACCAGTTGAGATTCTACTCCAACCCTCTGATACAGTCAAACTTCCCACTCCCTCACTTGCTTCGCAGTTGGCCTTGCATTAGCTCTCTTGTTCGTCGCTTTCACTGTCATTTCCTGTGTGGAATAAATTGTTTTCCACTGTGCAAACTGCTGCGGAGAGAAAATTTTTCCATTTTGTCTCGAGGTGGCCACTAAGTTCTAGGGTTATGATTTTTGCTATTTGTTTGTATGCAGATTCCTGGATGTTCATCAGTTTAATTTCTTTCTCTTGGCAGTGCTGAATAGCAGTAGCCTCTAAGGTGTGGAGGTGTGCCTCTATGAAGTGGATCGTTCTTACAAATTTGCTGGACACACTCAAAGTAAAAATCAACATTTTGATCTTTTTTAAACTTACTTTACTGTAATGGGCTACATCTTACCGTTGTGAAATAATCTGTATGAACAGCATAACTTTCAGCATTTCGTCTTTGCAAAATGAGCCCCCGAAACTTTTATTTTTACTGACTGCTCAACACAGTTGGCATTATAAAAAAGTAACACCCGATCAATTTTCATTATTATAGGTGATAGCAGTATTGATATCTACAAATATTTACATTAATTATCATGCAACAGTTGATGCAAAGTCAGCTGACTGAAAACTTTCAGTTAAGCATGGCCCCCAGCAGGTTTTGATTGCGCAAAATTTCATTACAAAACAAATTCATTTTTGTTAAAGTATTCCTCTTGCGCTGGACTTGTCAGTAACAAGAATCCAATGCAATACTTCTTGGGTCATTTGGGATCCTGCAGGAAAAATAGCAAAATAAGTTGACGTTCTTGATTTTCTGTGAACTTTACAAACCAATAGGATCATTTTTACCTCTATACTGTAAAATTAGGACAATACACAAAAATGAAGTTCACGCTTTGAAGTGTGATCGTAGTAAAGCAAACTAAACTTAAAATACAGTAATAATAAAAAGAACCAAAGATTGCACGACGGTAAAAAAACTACATGCACCGACTACATCCTAACCGTCTAGATTGAATGATGTTACATCGCAGCACGCACAGTGTTGTCCAAAGAGGATATCCTATTATTAGCAATCACAATTAAAAATCATCCCTCCCACCAAATTAATTCAGCAATCTGAGTAAACTGGTGCCCTACATCATCTTTAAGAGGGTTTCACTGATTGATCCATGAAGAACACCCAATTTAAGAACCGACAGTGGGTCAGGAAAACAGCAGCAACTCAACAGGTAGAACGGTTTCGATTTTAAGCTAGTATTCCTGGTGGACATTCACTGGTTGCTCTAGTGGTGTTTTTTCCAGCAACTACCGTATATCTTCAAATCTAAGCCGCACACCCTATTTTCAAACGAGTTTTCCCCCAAAAAATATTCTTACGAATGTAAGCCGTAGAAAAGACTAAGTTTTATTTTTAAAATAAACATTAAAACCTCTTTAATTTCTTTGTATGTTTCAAGTCTTTTTTTCTTCCTCCACCAACGAATATAGGCCTCATCGACTGTTTATGATTGAAAGTTTGTCTTTGATATAAAATGCGATGGCAAGCAGTTTTGTAACACAATCCTGAAAAAAAAAAAACTGGAGGCACTTTGGAGGAAGATCGCGCTACTGGAAAGGAAACAACAGCGCTTTTCGTGCAAACCGCCAATACTGCTGTACGATGTTTCGGATTCGATTTTAAACTGCACACGATTGTAAGTCGCACCCGAACTATTGGTTTGAAAACTGAGGAAAGAAAGGGAGAGTTACATTCGAAGATGTACGGTAGAACCTTAAGTTTTGTTTCGCTGGATCTGTTGATATGACACTAAGTTCTGTTTCAGTAGCACTAATGCTTCGTGTACTGGATGGATAACAATTTTGTTTCTTCTTGTGTGTTCGTGAAAGTTGACCTTGAGTTACCCATTTGCATTCCCACTCGTCACAAAAAACTTTCCTTGATTACTTACTGTGGATGACTTCAGACTGATTTCAGAACACTCAGAAAACCACACAGGGGATACCACGTGGTATTTCCAACATGTGTCGTGCAGATCAATGCCACCGGTTAAAAAAAAAGTGCACCGGTTAAAGCAGCTGCAATTTGGTCTTTCGTCCAAAAATGTATTGGGAGTTTTCAGATGAAACCACTATCCATAAAGGCCCGGAACACAAATAAAATAAAGGGATACACAAAGCACTAAACTACTATTTTTCTGTTGAAAACTAAAAATTAAACCATAAATACAGGAAATACGTTAAAACTTGAGGACACAGGCAAGTTTGGTTTATTTGTTAATTTGCTCAAACCATCAATTTAAAAACGTGGTGCAATTACGTTTAGGTATCGTTTTGTGTGTATAAAGTCTAAAAATTGATTTCTTAATTCATGCCATGTCGTGTTTCGTTGCGGATTAATTTCACAGAATCGAGCTATTGATGTCAGATTAATTTTTATCCTCGAAAATCAATATCACCAAACCCCCATGCCAAACTTTACTGATTTTAAAACTTAAATCTACCAATACAGCACAGAATGTGCAAACATTTAAATGACTCCAAACAACGGCTGTGACCGTGGAGGCATTGTTGATGACAGATAGGCACCAGCATAGGATAAGTACTGCTTTTGCTCTGCGTAGCACTGGGGAAATAATGAAATAGCAAACTGTTTAACGAGTGTTCTTCCCAATACGCACAATCGGAGAAAGCAGTACACCCACCAGATATTGCTGAAGATTGCAATATGAAGTACAATATAAGGCTAGTTAGGTAGGTAGCAGTATCATTAAACTGAGCATTTGAAAACATTTTCTTTTATTTTTGGTCTCGGTTGGTGCAACTGGAATCTTCAGATTTAAGGAGTACACATTTTCGTGCCACCTGAGAGCATAGAACAAATCAACGAATTAAGGAGTGCAAATTGAGCCATTGCACCTCGTTATCATAATTCCTGCGTACAAACATGGAATTAACCATTACCTGCGTTCGTGGTTATATGTCATTTAAGTGTTGGCTACGCCTATGCACACAAATTTACACAGTGGATTGAGTTCATTAAACCGCTCCACCACAGACCTTTTCTAACTAACCGTAGCGATCACCCAAACATATAACACGCATCTTTCACACACATGTAATCCACTAAAAGATTTAAGGATCATTAAATGCACAAAACACAATGTGAAGCAAAGGGAACGGATTAAAAACTACACTGCAGTGTGATACCCTACGAGTCTTAAGAAAACCACAGGGACTTCGGGCACAATGTCCACCATTATGTCGAGCAGGTATGCTATATGTCGAGCAGGGGTGAAACCAAATCCACATTACTGAATTGCAAAACGAATACTTCCACTCTCTGCCAGATTATAAAGCAGTATTGTTGATGCCAAAACAAACAAAAAAAGTTGATCTGATTCTCGTATACTTTTAAGCTACAGGATGTACAATATTTGTTCATTTTTGTTGAAAGTCTTTGAGAAGACAATTAGAAACGCATCAGAAGCAATCATTTTTTTGTTTTGTTTGGGCATTTGCGATAATGTGTTCATGTTGTTTTTATACACCGTAAATAGTCTATTAAATGCTCGTGGGCATACGCAGCAAATTTTCCAAAGATTAGTAGAGGGCGTTATACAAAAAGTGCGCCATTTTCTAACCTCACTTCTATCCAGGAAGGGTGTTTACTCTCTCACGGAAATGTCGGCGGTTATACTATCATTCACATAATTCTAATTCATTCTAACCACACAATCCTTCATAACTACAGAACTGGAGATGAAAGCAAGATTTCCGTCAGGGAAGAGTGATCGGTGCGTCCGGACACCCACTTCCAGTCTACAATTCAGATTGTGAATTGCATTCGTTTGAAATTTAAAAGGTTCAAAGTTACGCTATGACCAAAAGATAATCAAAACACATAGAATTGACTTGCGAATTTTCGGCTGATCACAAAAAGTCTTGTTAGCTGTTTGTCTTTAGCCTTCATCAGGCACACGGAATACATTTTAGGGTATAGGCGATTTACGGGAGTTAATCAACTGTCGATTAAAAAATTGTAATTGTGCAGATAAAATTAATTTTTACTTATACTAAAATACTTACCTTTAATTTATAGCTTATTTTCATCAAATAACAACCAATGCCCAATAATCAAAGAAATGTTATCAATTTGTCATGTAACCATGTTGAAGAAGTGTCAAGTCAGGATTGTTGCCAAGTGGACAAGGCTCCAAATCATCACTCACTTGAAGCCAGTCGTCAATTCACCTGTACCGCGTTCGGAGTGCAGGCTTTAATTCGGAATCATATTCTGAATTGAGAGAAATGTGAGTGGAATCCGGATTAGTTTGCTAGACCCCGTTCAGAGCGCAAGCGCCTGTGGCGGTTTCGAATATGAACGTAAAACAATCTGACAGTGAAGTGGAACACAAGCATGTAAACAAGGAATGAAACAACCCTCGGATCGCCTGATGAAGTTTGCTGGAGGCAATCGAATATTTGCAAGTATTTGAACATTCTACAGTGTGAAAGTGAGCGATATTTGGTCGGAAATATGTCCGGAGAATTTGGAGTTTTACTATTTGTCAGAATGTACAAACTACAAACTAAAGTGTTAAATTCGTAAAGTTCAAAGTTAGCTGTGCAAAAAATATTATATAAAATATTTTCATATAATGACAACGTACATTCAATAAATGAATGATGTGACGTCACATTTGTGCGGTGTCGTGCCCACCCTGGTGCTATGAGGTCAGCTGTCCAACCAGCCGAAGCCGAGCTAGCAGCCCCTCGTTTCTAACAGCAGCAGACTAGTTGCGAATGAGCCACGTTGGGTCGCGTAGACGTGGTAGTACGGTTACGGTATACACTTGATGGGGGTAAAATTAAAACAGTTTGATGAGCACAATATATATCTGCCTGCAAATGAGTACTTCGATGCTCAAGGCCGTAGGAAGGGTAAGGCGAGCAAGGCGCCCGCCTAGAGCGCCGCCTTGCTGTGGCAACCATGTAACCGTGGAAGTGAATGGTAAAACACAAACATAGTATTTTTAACGGATCGTGTTGCATCAAAGTTCACAACACTGTAAGAGAGGCGTGCTTGCTTGGACTTGGTTTAGTGCTCACTGCACAATTTCCGGATGTTTTCTTAGCCGATTATTCGTTTTTCCTTGAATGATCAGAAAACTGGAAACTGATATTAAAAAAAAAGGTTTATAGAGACTAGAGAGGCACTTCAGTATACTTGCTTCTTGCTTCTTAAAGGGATGCTTGCCCGAAAAATGCGAAAATTGGTGA
>JAHWFP010267266.1:0-21637 GCA_023313725.1 Lithobius niger | reverse complement strand
TGCTACTACCTTTTGCCTATAGGCCGAACCATTCTCAACTTAGTTACCCCTTTATAGGTTTTTGGTTTAGTTTTAATTTTGTTGTAATTTGTTTTATTTAGTTAGTTTTGGTGTGTTAATATCACTCCTTTGAAGGGCCGAACCACTCTCAACTTGGTAGCCTCTTTACCAGTTTTTGGGTTTGTTTGTTTTGCTTTGATTTTATAGTTGGTTTATTTTTCGTGAATTCGACGTGAATACAATTTTTTCTGCAACGTTGTTTAGATTTATCGTGATACACTAGCGGGTGTCTAGGCATGCACGTCAGTATACACGTTTTCATTGTCCGAACTTTGGCCGTCCAATGAGAGACGATGCCTACAATACTAACAATGGTTATAACAATATTTTCGTACTTACGCGCCCTCCCACGCCATCCCCATTACGTCCCCAGGCTCCAAACCATAAAAGGTACGTAGTTCGCATTGTACTGCACCCATTCGTCCAATTTCATAGCTGGAAGTCTTCCCGTTATCTCGGCTATCTCGTTATCTCGGCTATCTCGTTATCTCGGTTAGCTAGCTAGGTAATAGCACATTTTCAACGTTATTGAGGGTCAGATTTGCATTGAATGCAGCTTAAGTGGCATTCCTACACGAGTTAATTTTTGTCAGGTGGGTCACTGCTCTCGATTTCAACACAATTTAAGCTTTTGTACCACTTTATTATTTATCCCCAAGTACCTGAAATGTGCCCAATGCTTCAAGACATAAAACACTGACGCTATGGCGTCGCGCTATAATGGTTTACAACTTCGACAATTGAATTGATGTGATGTTTGTTGCCTAACTTGGCGCGACAAGTAAATTGAAAAATCATATCAAAAACCAAAACTGGTAAAAGCGGCCGTCAAATTCCGAATGGTTCGGCCCTTCAAAGGCGTGATATCAACACCTTTTTTTTTTTAATTATGTATTGGCTCTACTCCACTACTGTGCAGATAAAGTGCCATGTCGCGAATTTAGGTATGTCGCGAAGATTAGGTTAGAATCTGGAGATAATAAACTTTGTGCCGTTTAATTATAGATTGTTCACACAACGGCATGTTTAATGGTGAATTAGTTAGCGAAATAAGATAAATACGTATTTTTGTTGGATCAACAAGAAATTGGTTTTCAACAATTTGCTACTACCTTTTGCCTATAAGCCGAACCATTCTCAACTTAGTCACCTCTTTATTGGTTTTTGGTTTGGTTTTAATTTTGTTGTAATTTGTATTACGATATTTAGTTAGTTTTGGTGTGTTGATATCACTCCTTTGAAGGGCCGAACCACTCTCAACTTAGTGGCCTCTTTACCAGTTTTTGGCTTTGTTTATTTTGCTTTGTTTTTACAGTTGGTTTATTTTTCGTGAATTGGACGTGAATACTTCTTTGCAACGTTGTTTAGATTTATCGTGATGCACTAGTGTGTGTCTAGGCACGTACGTCACTATCTATGTTTGGCCGTCCAATGAGAGACGATGTCGACAATACTAACAATGGTTATAACAATATTTTCGTACTTACGTGCCCTCCCACGCCATCCCCATTATGTCCCCAGGCTCCAAACCATAAAAGGTATGCAGTTCGTATTGTACTGCACCCATTCGTACAATTTCATAGATGGAAGCCTCTCCGTTATCTCGGTATCGATGAATAATCACCCTATGGGATTTAACATGGGGATGAGAGAATTAGCTAGCTAACACATTTACAACGTTATTGAGGGTCAGATTTTGCATTGAAAGCAACTTACACGAGCAAGTTGGCATTCCTACACGAGTTAATTTTTGTCAGGTGGATCATTGCTCTAGATTTCAACACAATTTAAGCTTTTGTACCGCATTATTATTTTTCTACAAGTACCTGAAATGTGCCCAACTATGCTTCAAGATATAAGACACTGACGCTATGGCGTCGCGCTACAATGGTTTACAACTTCGACAATTGAATTGATATGATGTTTGTTGTGATGTTTGTTGCCTAACTTGGCGCGACAACTAAATTGAAACCCCCTTATCATATAACCCCCTTTTTTACGACACACTTGACGTTTTTGTTAGTAATCAATATATGCACCCCTTTATCTAGTGTGGATCGCAGCTCAAAGTCTTTGTACAAAAATAAAAGAACAAATAAGAATAAAAGTAAATTTTAAAAACAAGAACCTATACATTGCCGCCCGAAACAGCAAGTAGAGTTGGAAGCCCAGCAAGACGACCTATTCCCTGAGAGTTTAAAAGTGGTCGCAGGGAATAAGTCGCCTTGCTGGGCTCCCTATTGTATTTGCTGTTTCGGCCAGCAATGCATAGGTTCTTGTTTTTTAAAATGCTTCTTTTAATTAATTTTAATAGGAATGTCTGCCATAACATGATTCTTATTTGTGCTTGTATTTTTGTACGAAGTCTTTGAGCTGATACACGCACTAGATAACGAGGTTCAAATATCCCCGAAACGTCGTGTTTTATTGTTTTACTTGTGCATTAATTGGCTATATTTTTATCTTACTAGGAAACAGGCTTTGGGCCTATTGTAGACGGAGCGAACAGACTTTATTTCAAATTTATATTTAGTATTTATTTTAATGACTGTACCATATGTGTTAATGCTCCTTAAAACTCTAGGAGAAATGCTCATTCGACTAAGTTTGGGCTATTTGCCTTTTGGTGTGACGTACTGTTGTTATTTGCAGGCCTTTGTCTTATTTTAGCTTTATTTTCAAATAGGCCATAGCTATCTTATTTATAATTGGCGGAGCAAGCGAGCGAAGCGAGCGAAGCATAGCCTATAACGGACACCAAATTGGTCCGTCCGTTGGTTGCACATTTTTAATCTGGGTGGAGCCCAAACGAAAGATCGGATTGGAATGAAATTTGGTACAACGTTTCATACCCTAATTAGTATCATTTGATCGTTGCATTTAACCACTACAGGAACAAACGCAACCATAAAAAACAAAAGAATTCCATTAACGACACACGTAAGTTTCATTTGAAAAGAATGCTTAGAGATTATTCAATTTAATATGGCAACGAAATTGGCGTCTACACTAGAGAATTCCGAATATGAAACCTGAAATCATCGTTTCAAGGCCAAGCGGTCTTATAAAAGTATAGCTAACAGCAGACGAAACACGATAGTACGAAACACGAAATAATAATATGCCTGCCCATGTAGGAATGATGAGAATAATGAGAATAATGTGCCTGCCTCTCTCAGTTTATGCTGGTTGCCACGGTAACCTGAAGCTCGAAACCAAAAACCGCGTTGCATCTCATGAAGGATTAGGCCTAATCTCGAACCGCTGTTGTACGCTGCTAGCCTACTCACAAAATTAAATCGGCGGTAAATATTAGGCCTGCACGCTAAAAATTAGGCCTAAAACCTAAAACTAGGTCTAAAAGCTAACACATTTTTAACCTAAATTGTGATGGTTATTTCTTTTAGAATATATAATAGAGATCACTGTTGCAGTGTGTGATAGAGGTGTGTGGCTCAACATTTTCGTTGGTGGCGGTGTCAAGTCTTATACCAAAGCAGTATTGTGAACCTTTTGAATCTACTTACTATTGTTAAAAACTATCGTACTGATGATTGTTTGGCTTGCAGTTAAACGCCGTGAAGTACCGTGAAGTGTGGAAGCGTGCGGAAGGACTTGGTTTGGACGAAACTGATTTGATTCTGTATGGTGTTGTAGCTAGGGTCGGTGATGATAGTCAGGTTTTGGGCTTAGTGCCGGGAACTGGTAACAATGGCGAGGTGGACAATGCACAAGGACTCAACGGCAACAATATGGATATTGGCAACAATATAAGCAATGTCCCTGCTGGAGTTGTAGTGGATGGTGTGTACCATCGTGGTTCAATATCGTCGTATGTGGAGGCAGTGGTGCAACGGGGTCGTCATAATGTAGAGGACTCAGGTGAAATGTTAGGGGGTTCGTACAGTGTGGAGCAGGAGATACCCCGGGATTTGGCCTGGTTACGGAAATTGTACAAGGGTAGTTTATCCAATGTGGCAATGGAACTGTCAGTGGTGTTTCTGGTGGAGCAAGCAGGAATTCCATACTTCATTCATGATGTTCGAGATGCCCTGGCCCCACTCGTTGATTTGCGCCGTGTTAGTGGTATTGGGTGGCTCCGGGCGAACAATGCTATACAAGTGCAGTTTGTAGACAGCGAAGCAAAGCATCAGGTTCTGAAAGCAAGTAATGTCCAGTTAGGCGGTCATCGGGCAGCGATCTATGACCTTCAAGAACGAGCCCTTCGTTTTAAGATTCACTGGCTCCCCTTGGATGTGCCAGATGTGGCTATTGTGAGGGCTCTGTCACAGTATGGGGAGGTTGTGGGTTTGACTCATGAGCTCTACTCACTAGAGGGACTTCGGCACTGTCGCACAGGGGTGCGTAGTGGCGTGTTGAAACTCAGGGATATGACGGTGGTTGATGATGTGCCAGATGTCGTTGGAGTCCTCGGGATTGCGGCTCTCCTATCAATCGCTGACAGACCTCCCAAGTGCCTCAAGTGTCACCAGAGAGGTCACGTGAGACGTACGTGCGGCATGGTTTACTGTAGGGGGTGTAGGGGCCTGGTACCCCGAGACCCCCCTTGTGTTCATTCGGCTCCTCCAAGGAAAGATGTGCCAGCGACAGTTGTGTGTGTGGTCCTCTCCGGAATGGGTGGTTCAGCGTCGGTCTCGCAGGCGCAAAGCATCTGTCTCACGGTCGGCGCTTGCAGCGTCGCCACCTCAAAACAAAGTGGTGGCCGTGGACCAGAATCGCTTCTTGGTGCTAGAAGACAACGAGTCGTCGAGTGGTCGGCCTATGGATGACGTCTGTGACAGTGGCAGGGTTTGTGATCCGCTTGTTGCAGAGTTAGCTGACAGTGGGCATTCTACAAAAGTGGACCCACGGTTGGGTGTGGAGAATGGTATTCAGGCCAGTGGTGGTACCCTGATTGGTGTTCAAGAATGTGAATGTGGGGGTGAAGCTGGGGAAAACTTGGGTGCAGTTTTGGGTTTTACCCCAAATGTGGAGGAATGCCATCCAAGTGCCAGTGCGAATGCAAATGTTGACGAATGTCATAACGCGAGTAGTGCTGCAGGTGTTACTGCAAATCTAAGTCGCACAGTTGGTGCAGAGTGCAAAGTGCCTGGTTTCGGGGAGAGTGTTTCGGGCGCTGTTTTCTATGCATCCCACACTGTGGACGAAAGCTGTACTAATGGGAGTGCAATTTCTAGTGTGAGTGTGAATTTAAATGCAAGTGTTGGCGCAAGTGTTAGTTGGGCATCTGCAGTTGAATGTGAGGTGCTAAAACATACGCTCGATACGTCGGGCAGTGGTATTTTGGCTAGTGGTTCGTGTGGGGTGCCATGCAGTGATGGAGAGTTGTGCGATAGCATGGAAGTGGTTACTAGTGTTATTTCTGGTGGCACAGAAGGTGACAATGAGCTTCTGGAGGTTCCGGTGTCGCCGTAGTGCTGTAGAGTCTGACTTGTTGTTTTCACCCTGTGTGTATGGAATGCGAGGGGGGTGACAAACAAGTGGGAGGATGTGGAGACGTTAAGCTCAAATGTTGATGTTTTGGGCCTGGTAGAATCAAAGCTCGTGCCGGGGGTCGTTCCGTATTTGAATGGGTTTGTTGGTGTTGCAGGTGTTGGTCGTTCGGGAATTAGGGTGTATTCCCGTGACCAGGTCCCAATTTGCGCCCATCCACCCCTTCCCTACTGTCGTGGGGTTGATGCGTGTGTTGTTCGGATTTGGATTGGGGGGAGTGGGTTACGGTGGGCGTTGTACATGTGACGGAGACTGTGGTTAGGGATGAATGGGAAGGATGGGTGTCGTCTTTAATTGCCCCAGTTGTTGTAGGGGGGGATTTCAATGCACACCACTGGTTGTGGGGAAGCGCTAATTGTAGTACTAAGGGTCGCACCTTGGCTGGCAGTTTGGATCGGCTAGGCTTGACTGTGATTCAGGATGGGTCGCCGACATTCATCTGAAGGTATAGGGGAACAATTCAGGAGTCGGTGCTTGACTTATTTTTCTGCACTAGTAGTCTGGCCACAAAGGTTGGGTTTGAGGTTTCAACTGATTTGCGGGGGAGCGATCACTTTCCTGTTGCGCTTTCTTGGGGTACAGGAGGAAGGAGAGTTCTTGACAGCCACACTCGGCCAGCCTGTCCTGTGATTGACTCTGGTGATTTTGCGCCCTGGGTGAGGAAGTGGGTTAGAGGGAGGGGTAGAGGGGGAGGAGGGGGTTTGGGTAGGGTATCTGGCAGACGAAACGCTGTCTGGTGGACGCATGCCTGCGTCCTGGCAGTTAGGGACAGGCGTCGAGCGTGGCAAAGGTTTCAGCGGTGTCACAGTGATGTCAGGTGGTTTGAATTTGTGGGTATCGCACAGGAAACGAGGTTCATCCTCCGAAAGGAGAAAGCTCGGTTTGGGGCCAGGCCTTGTGCTAGGGTTTCTGAGGGCCTGCCAATTTCTAAGGTCTGGGCAATGGTGCGACCACAGGATGCCCGTCCAGCTTTAACCTGGGTGTTTGGTGGGGGTGATGTCCTGCGCGGTCCTAGAATGGCCGAGGCCTTTAATTTGAACTTCGCCACTGTGTTTGACTCCCCCAAGGGGCTTCCCCCACCGGGTGGATGTGCCGCGGGCAGGATGGATGGTACGGGCTCTGCACTTACTAGAGTGGAGCTCTCTGCTGCACTAGCAGCTTGCCGGGTCGGCAGGGCAACGGGCATAGACGGGATCTCGTATGAGGATCTCCGGGCTTTGGGGGATGAGGGCAGCAGTGAGTTGCTTGGGTACTTTCAGAGCCGGTTCATGGTTGTTTTCGATTCTGACCCCGGTGCTGGGCAGGGGTAAGGTGCGGTCGGCTGTTACCAGCTATCGTCCGATCGCCCTTCTGTCCTGCGTTCGTAAAGTGTGTGAGAGGATGCTGGTGAACAGGTTAGTGTGGGAGGTGGAGGGTTCTGACCGCTTGTACAACGTCCAGTTTGGTTTTCGCAAGCATCGGGGTGCGCTATGTTGTTCCTGGAGTCTGGGATACGCGAAGCATGGCTGAATGATTGCTTTGCCGTGGTCGTGTTTCTAGACATCAGGGCAGCATATGATATGGTGGATGTGCTGTGGGTGGGGCATGAGCTTTCTGTGTTGGGGGTCAGTGGCAAGTTGTCGGCAGCGGTCCTCGCGCTGCTTGGGCAACGGGCTTTTGCTACAAGGGTAGGGTCCTGTTGGTCCAGGGTGAGACACACTGATCGGGGCCTGCTGCAGGGCAGCTACCTCAGCCCTGTCCTCTTAGCCATTGTTATTAACTCTGTCCTCGTGGAGCTGAGTCAGGATATTAACGTGGTGGTGTACGCCGATGACGTAGCGGTCTGGTTGACTGGCAAGGATCTGCCAATGGTTCTAGCAGCCCTGGAGGCTGCCATTGATCGGGGTTCTAAGGCTCTTGCTGCCAGGGTTTGCAATTGGCTGGAGCCAAGAACGAACTTATGGTTTTCAGGCGGGGGCCGGCTGTTGAGGCAGCTCTTCGGGTAAATGGGGCTCTGGTCCGGTCCTCCGAGAAGGTCCGGTACCTGGGTTTTTGGCTGGATCCACGCCTGACGTGGGTGCATGACGTGGCTGCTGTTCGTAGGAATGTGGCGACTAGGCTGAGTGTGCTCAAGTCACTTGCTGGCAACAGGTCTGTTACGAAGCGCAGCACGCTTGTTAACCTCTATAGGGTTTATTTACGGTCTTGTGTGGACTTTCATGCTCCACTACTGGTGTCATCGCGACAGGTCATGGAAGGGTTGCAGGTGGCGTTGAACGATGGTCTCCGTGTGGTCACTGGCTGCCTGCCTTCGACGCCGGTTTATGCTCTCCATATTGAGGCGGGAGAGACACCAATTTTGTTTCGTGCTAAGGAATTGCTGGTGCGACTTTGTCAGCGTGCCATTGCAAGGGGCCGGTTGGACCCCCCCTTGGCCGCATCATTGTAGACTATGGGCTGTTGTCACAGGGGGCCAGGGAGTTGCTCGGTGCCCCAGGGATGGGTGCTTCCCTTGTGAGGCAAGTGGGCTTAGGTGCCCTTCCCTCGCCGATGTTTGTTCATCCTCCGGCTCCGTGGGTGTGGTGTGGCACTGCGGCATTGGCTGTGTTGAACCCAAGGGTCCCGGCTCGCCTGCCGGACTCGTGCGCCCAAGTTTTCTGTGATGCGTCTTATCTGCCTCCAGGGAGCGGGGGTGTGGGTGTGTGTATCCCTGAGCTACAACTGGAGTACGGGTTTCCGCTGCGCGTTCTCCCATCGGCCTTTGTGGGGGAATTAGTAGCGATTTCGGTGGCCATTGATATTGGGGCGGACCAGCATTTTCCGGAGTTTTGTGTGTGGACGGACTCGCTAGCGGGACTAGGGTTCTTGGAGAGTTGATTCCGCTCGGTGCAGTGCTCACACCCGATTGCGCTGGAGGTAGGGTGGAAAGTGTTTACTTTATGTCTCAGGGGTGTGCGTGTTTCTATTGGTTGGGTGAAGGGTCAGCCGGTCTGTTTGTTTGTATTAGTCTGTAAGTAGTTTTTAGTTTATTTGTAAGTTTGTGAGCGAATGGCTAGGAGGCCTTATCGGCTCAATAAAATATCAATCAATCAAACGCCTATTAACGCGACCACTATTTGCTCAATAAATCTAAATCTAAATCAATTATTATTAATTGATTAATTAATTATTATTAATATTTTAACATTTTTAGCAGTTCTTATAGCAGTTCTTATTTTTAGCAGTTCTTATAAACAATGTAAGAATTATTGCCAGCGACAGCTTAAACAGCGGTGGCCAAACGTGCTATTTTATTTTTACTCGTGGGGATGGCCCACATCTTTAGTGTTGGCTGTGAAAAGAGGCTAATAACTAAACAAAAACTAAATGCTGAAGCAAACGAAAGCTTGTTAACGTAAATTTGACACGTAGAATATCCTATATTAAATAAAAAAAAAGGCTAAAATAAGAAAAAGGCCAACACAGAGCAGCAGTACGTCACACCAAAAGGCAAACAGCCCAACTTAGCCCATTAAGTATTGCACCCAGATTTTTTACAAATGTGGTAACGTCATTAAAATAAAAACTAAATATAAGTCTCAAATGAAGATCCGTTTGCTCCGCCTACAATAGGCCCAAAGCCTGTTTCCTAGTTTATTAATATTATTGGCGGAGCGAGCGAACGAAGAGAGCGAAGCGTAGCCTATAACGGACACCCAATTGCAAAATGTTCGTTGGTTGGTCCGTTGGTCTGTTGGTCCGTTGGTTGCACTTTTTTTAGGCTGGGTGGAGCCCAAACGAAAGGTCGGATTGAAATGAAATTTCGCACAACGTTTTATGCCCCCAAAAGTATTGCTGAGCCAAAATTTGACGTAAATCGAACAATTTTTACTGTAGAAATTTTAAAATGTTCGAATTAATATCTAACACTCACCATTGTAAATTTGGAGTCGTGAATAGTTAAGGAATTCCGACGAAGCATACACCATGCTAATGGTAGTCAAGTGAACTTTAAAAAACACAGCAAATTAAATTTTGGTTGCTTCTTTCTAGCTAATAATCTTTTTCGACGTAACTCAACGAAATAATAACATTTACCACTACAGTAACAAACGCAACCATAAAAACAAAAGGATTCCATTAACGACACACGTTAGTTTCATTTCAAAAAAGAATGCTTTGAAGATTATTCAATTCAACACGGGAACGAAAGTGACGTCTACACTAGCGTGGGGAATCCCGAATGTGAAATCTGAAATCGTCGTATCAAGGTCAAGCGGTATTATAAAACGATTGACATCAGACCATAGGAGTTGATTGTGTTTTGGTGGATAAGCAACTTGACTAAACCGGAAGTTTAAGAGCGCGGCGTCAAAGGACGTACCGCCACGCCAATCAGCACTCGCGGCCCCGCGATCGGAAATTTACACCGAACGCACTAGGTTTAATCCATCTAAACCATCTTTCAACATGGCAGAGAAAGCAGACGACGCCTAGTATAACGCGGTACTAAACTGGTATAACGGTACTAAATTAGATTTAGTAATTTATTCAATTTTTCTGCTGCTACGACATTTTAACTTGGTGAAACTTACTGTTGTCACAAGAAGATGACTCATTCTACACCGGTTTTCTTGCAAATATCATGTATTCATAAGCACCCCGTCTCGTGTTACAAAAATACGATATTTACTTCCCCAACAATCGGCGTTAAGGTTTCGTTCGACTGTCAAACTTTGTTACAAAACACAATGATACGTAACGCCTGGCAATATAACAATCTCTTATCTTACCTACGTTTGATGCATCATAAACAATGTAGTACAGGGCGTATTTCACAGAAAATTCCACCGCCTACGAGCGGATCAACCGCGAATACCTCATGGCGGCTTGGTCAGGCGGAAGTAGCAGACGCGCTTTGTATTCTGGGTATATTCGTGAGTCACGCTTGCCATCGAAGACTACGCACTTCGGCTATGCATTTGAGCTGGGAGTTGCTTATCCATTCAAACACAATCAACTCCTATGATCAGACGAAACACGATAGCAAGAAACACGAAACAATAATACGCCCGCCTCTCTCAATTCCTGGTTGCCACGGTAACGTGAGGACTCGAAACCAAAACCGTGTTGCATCGCATAAAGGAATAGGATTAATCTCGAACCACTGTTGTAAGCTGCTACTAACGAAAGTAAATCGGAGATAACTATTAGGCCTAAACGCTAAAAAGTAGGCCTAAAACCTAAAACTAGGTCTAAAAGTTAACACATTTTAAACCTAAACTGTGATGGTTATTTCTTTCAGATTATATAATAGAGATCGCTGTTGCAGTCATAGAGTTAGAAAATAATATATTATCTTGCATTGCGTGATAGAGGTGTGCCAGCTCAACATTTTCGTTGGTGGCAGTGTCAAATATTATACCAAATCAGTATTGTGAACCTTTTGAATCTTATGACTATTGTTAAAAACTATCGTACTGATCATTGTTTGGCTTTCAGTTAAACTCCTTAAGACAAGATGGCGCGTCAGGTGAAGAAGTTTCTACTTGAACTAAAGCAAAAGGGTCTCCTGAAGCAGCATGAAATTGACATGGGACTTGTCACGGACCAGGTATATGCAGAGTTACTGGAGCAAGCAGAACAACAGGGAATAGATGAGTTGGACTTTAAGCTTTATGGAGTGGTAGGAGGGAAAATAGATCAAAATGCAGAAGGGCTAGAGACAGGAGACTTGAACAATTGGTGTAATAATGGAGATAAAGTGATTGTTGCATATGATGTCAACAATGTGCTACATGGGTTTGTTACTGACGGTGTTTACGTTAGGACTTCAGAAAGTTATCGTGTTGCAGACAAAAGTGTGCCTGCGTTGTACTCAGATGTTGTTCACTCAAAGAGGGACCACGATTATGAGAGTGCAGTGCCAGATGTCAATGTGGTAGAGATGTCTGAAATGGACCAGAATGATAAAAATTTGCTGGGGTTGAAGAAGTTCTACAAGGGAAGTCTCTCTAACTTCAAGATGCAGACGTCCCTCATTTTCATTGCAGAAGAGGCTGGTAAGCCATACTTTTCTTTGGATATGCGAAATGCACTGGCGGAAGTGGTGGATTTGAAAGATTTGAAAGGGTTGTGTTGGTTGCGTGCCAACAACGTGTTTCAGGTCACGTTTGCTAACTACAATGCCAAGGAAGCTGTCAAGAAAGTCAGATCGGTGCAGTTGAATGGTTTTAAAGCCTGCATTTATGACTTACACGAGCGGCTAGTGCGTATCAAATTGCACTGGCTGTCACTTGAAGCCACGGTGGAAGACATCGAACGGGCCCTCATAAAGTACAGTGTTTTGGTCAGCCATAAAATGGAGCTGCATACTGCTGAAGGATTACGCCATTGTCATTCAGGAGTTCGTAGTATAGTGCTGAAATTGAAAGACTCGGTGCTTTTGGAAGACGTCCCAGATGTCATTGGAGTCAGGGGAGTTCAAGCTCTCCTTGCTATAGCAGACAGGGCTCCTCGTTGTTTAAAATGTTCAATTCGAGGCCGCGTTTGAAAATTCTGCCCAAATGTGTACTGCAGAGTGTGTCTGAAGGCCATGCCTAAGGAAGCCCCGTGTGAGCATCTTCAGAATCGTCCTGCTCGTGAAGTGATTCGCAGCAGTGGTAGTGTGGTGAACCAAGAGTGTGATGCTTCGTTGTGTGCGCAGTCTTCGGCTCCCGCTGTTCAACAAATGGTTCCCAGTGTGTCAGGAGTACAAGATACTTCACTTTTGGGCGCCACATGTGTATTGGAGGTAGCGTCGGAAACAGGTTCTGTGACGGCCCGTGATCCAGATGGGTGGTCTGTGCAGAGAAGTAAACGCTCTAAGAAACGCCCTTGTGAGGTCACCTCGCCGCACTCTCAAAAAGTTAAGGTTGTTAACCAGAATAAGTTTGTTCTGCTTGGTAGTAAGAAGAGCAGTGCGTCAAGTCCAGAGAATGGGCAGTCCTTGTCTACTCGCCTTGACCCACACGTTAGTGAAGGTGGTACGAATGTAAATGAGAGTGAATCGGCAGACAAGCCAACCCTGCCAGTTATAGTTGAAAGAAAGGAGAGCGGAGTGGAAGATTTGAATGATGTGGTTATAGAATGTGCTATTGTAGAGGTGTCTGCAGAGGAAGGGTGTGGAGGTGATGGTGTTGGTGAGGGAGTAGTGGGTATGGAAGTGCTAGAGGGTGGATCTGAAGTTGGGTAGATTTAGCATTCAACTTGTGCTCTTGGAATGTGCGGGGGGCTGCCAATAAACTTGAAGATATAGCGGTTCTTAGTGGCGAATTTGATATCCTAGGAATTTTGGAGTCTAGGTTTCCCTTAGGAATGACTCCTTATCTCGCTGGCTTCAGTGCTATTGCCGGCTCCTGTAATTCCAACATAAGGGTGTTCGTTAGAAGTTGGGTCCCCTTTCTTTTATTTACCTATCCACTTTGTCCTGGTACGGATTCATGTCTGTTCAGAGTGTGGTGGGATGGTATCTGGGTTACTGTAGGATTCATCCATGTAACGGGACGTTTCACGAGTCACGATTGGAACGAGTGGTTGAAGTCTCTTCCCAGACCGTTAATTTTGGGAGGAGATTTCAATGCCCACCATTGGCTCTGGGGTAGCCGGATTTGTAACACTACTGGAAGAATCTTGGCAGACTCCTTAGAGCAGCAGGATTTGGTAATGGTTCAGGATGGTTCCACAACCTTTGTGAGGAGGTATGGGGGAGTGATTCAAGAGTCGGTGTTGGACGCCTTCCTGTGTTCTCCTGGGATGTCCCATTCATTCTCCTTTCAGGTTTCGCAGGACTTACGTTGTAGTGACCACTTCCCCATAGCTCTTTTCCAATGTCCTGGCCGTGTAAGCTTCGGCGCTATGTGTCAGCGGAGGACAGCGAGACCTATTATCCCAGCGGGTGCTTTTGGTACTTGGTCAGCCCGGTGGATCACCAAGAAGAGATCCAATGGTGTCAGTAGACGTGGAGGGGACAAGCGCGTCCCCATTTGGTGGACTGCCACTTGCAGAACGGCCATGTGTGACCGTAGGCGGTCGTGGCAGAGGTTCCGTCGTTTTCAGTCCTTGGAAAGGTGGTTGTCATTCGTAGGCACTGCCACTGAGACGCGACTCATTTTGAGGAAAGAAAAGGCTTCTTTCGGCCAATGGTTGTGTGAAAAGGTTTCTGCAGGAATTTCCCCATCGTGTGTTTGGAAATTGGTCCGGTCACAGGATCAACGTTCCTTGGTGGCCTGGGTGCTCGGGCAGGATGGGGAGGTTCTTAGAGGTTGCTCAATGGCAGAAGCATTTAATGACAATTTTTCTCAGGTGTACTGCTCACCAAAGGGTCCTGCTCCTGTTATCCAGCAGTGGTCAGGCTTGCCAGAGGCTGATGCCCCCTTGACTATCCTGGAGCTGGAGGCAGCACTTTCAGCTTGCCGCACTGGTGGTGCTCCAGGAATTGATAAAATTAGCTATGGCCAGCTTAAGAGCCTAAGCAGAAAAGGCCTCGAGGGGCTCCTAGAGGTCTTTCAGGATTGTTTTAATGGAGGGCCAATTCCTAAAACCTGGTTATTTTCAATTTTGACCCCAGTTCTGGGTAGAGGGAAAAACAGAGCGTCTGTCAAGAGTTATAGGCCCATTGCCCTTCTGTCGAGTGCAGGAAACTGTACGAGAGGCTGTTAGTGAATAGACTGAATAAGATCCTGGAAAGCTCAGGAGAATTTTTTAATGCGCAATTCGGTTTCAGAAAACAGAGAGGTGCCCAGGATGCGATGATGTATTTGGAATCAGGGATAAGGGAAGCTTGGTTGGGCAACAAAATTGCTGTTGCCGTCTTCCTGGACATAAAAGCGGCTTATGATG
This sequence comes from Lithobius niger, assembly GCA_023313725.1. Taxonomy (NCBI): domain Eukaryota; kingdom Metazoa; phylum Arthropoda; class Chilopoda; order Lithobiomorpha; family Lithobiidae; genus Lithobius; species Lithobius niger. The sequence continues at coordinate 7,225 of JAHWFP010267266.1, read as the reverse complement.
TGGTGGATATAGCCTGGGTCAGGCCGGCTCTGCAAAGCATGGGAGTTAGTGAGAAGTTGGGTAAGGCAATTCTCTCGCTGCTAGGAGATCGTATGTTTGCAACGAGAGTTGATGGTTTTTGGTCGAAAGTGAAAACAACCAGTAGGGGGCTGCCGCAGGGGAGTTGCTTGAGTCCGACTCTCTTTGCGGTAGCGATTAATGCGGTATTAAGGGAACGCAGCTTGCACTGCAACATTGTGGCGTATGCAGACGATGTCGCTGTGTGGCTGGTAGGACGCGACGTCAGTGAGCTACTGGTCTCACTGGAAGTGGTTGTTGCCAGGAGTATCGACTTGTTGGCAGTAAGGGGGCTTTCCCTCTCTATTCCAAAGACTGAACTAATATTCTCTAAGGGACCTGCAATTCTGGGTTCTCTGTGTGTCAGCGGCACAGTTGTGAATGCGGCTGCCTGCGTCCGGTATCTGGGCTATAAGTTGGATCCACAGCTGACGTGGGTTACCGACGTAGCCTGTGTGCAGAAATCTATTGGTGAGAGGCATGGGATCCTCAAGTCCTTAGCCTACAACCAGGCAGTTGTTAAGAGGTCGGTCATCCTAGCTATATACAGAACGTATATTCGATCGTGTGCCCTTTTCACCTACCCTTTTTGCTTGGGTCGAGGGAGGCTATTAGGAAAGTGCAGGTCGCCTTGAACGGCTGCCTGCGTACTGCTACAGGGTGCCTCCCCTCGACTCCTGTTCCCGCTTTGCATATAGAAGCCGGGGAGGTCCCGGTTCGGATCAAGGCTGAAGAGTCCCTAGCCGCGCTTTGTCTCAGGGCGATTGGTAGGGGTGGTTGCGACCCGATCGCCAGACTTCTAGTACGGTACTCCTCTCTGGGTCCCTGGGCCAGAAAGATGCTTGGTTCTCTCGGGTTGGGTGCGAGTCTACTTAAGCGACAGGGCCTAGGAAATTTCCCTGCTCCTCACCTTGTCATGGGAGTGCACCCATGGTCTTGGTGTAGTGATGTCCTGCCGCTCCTGGTCAGTGACTGTCAGGCGGTGCCGATCGCGGATTGCGTGGAGATCTACAGTGATGCGTCGTTTCACAGGGAAGTCTGGGAAGGAGGAGCAGGTGTGTACGTGTCTGGCCTCCGCCAAGAGTTCGATTTCTTTCTCCCATGTCTACCATTGGCATTTCTGGGGGAGCTAGTGGCCATTTCAATTGCACTGGACATTGGTCATGATCTGCAGTTGCGCTGTTTCGGAGTGGTTTCTGACTCGGCAGCAGGTATAAAGTTTCTGGAATCGGCGTTTAGGGCATTGGATCTGAGTCACCCTTTGGTGGTTGAAATCGGGAAAAAGTTGGTGAGTGCACTCCACTGTGGAATCTGTGTGTCCATCCACTGGACTCCTGGTCACACCGGGTGTTTCGGGAATGAATTGGCTGATGAGCTCGCTAGACGTGGGTATGAGAGACGGAGTAGTCCTGTTACATTCCCAGTTACCCCTAAAGATCTTTCTCCAGTTCTGAGGAGCCTGGCCTTACAGGAGTGGCAAGAGGACTGGGATTCCAGCGTAGTGGGTGAGACATTATATGACATCCATCCCACAGTGTCTGTGCCCCGTACTCTGGATTGCCTCGCGAGAAGGGATGCCACGGTGCTGTCACGATTACGGACTGGACACATCATGTTGCGGGCGCATGCATTCAGGTTGGGGTGGGCCACCTCACCAACCTGTGCCTGCGGCACTGATACTGAAACCGTGTCTCATTTTTTGTTTGTGTGTCACAGTTGGGCGGCTTATCGTGGGCCCTCCATGCAGAACTGGGACGCGGATCTGAAAGAGGTTCTTGGTGTACCCCCGCACATTTCTGGTACCTCAGCTCTAAGGCAGGTTCTTCGGTTCTGTAAGATGACCGGGCGTTTTAATTAGTTTTTCAAAATGTAATTCGAAGGTATTCAAGATGAGTGTGCACAGGATATTGCTATGGTTATCTGGATTAGGTATAAGTTTAGAATTAAATTATAGTAGAGTGTATGACTGCACAGGTGCTGTAGACTCTCAATAAATCTAATCTGTAATCTGTAATTCCTTATTACGTGCTGTTTTATTTTTACTCGCGGCGATGGCCCACGTCTTCAGTGTTGGCTGCGAAAAAGAGGCTATACAAATAAATAAACAAAAACTAAATGCTGGAGCAAACGAAAGCTTGTTAACGTAAATTTGACACCTAACATAGGCATACATTAAAAAAAAAAGGCTAAAATAAGAAAAAGGACTGCAAAGAACAGCAGTACGTCACACCAAAAGGCAAACAGCCTAACAAAGCCCAGTAAGTATTGCACCCAGATTTTTAAGAATTATTAACAAATGTGGTATCGTCATTAAAATAAAAACTAAATATAAGTTTGAAATGAAGATCCGTTCGCTCCACCTACAATAGGCCCAAAGCCTGTTTCCTAGTATTAATAGGCTTTCGTTTGCTTCATCATTTGGTGTCTGTTTAGCTTCTTTCCACATCTGACACTAAATTAATACAGGTGCAAACCTTGCCTTTTGGATTTATATGTCAGACTGCCTGAGCACGGAATCGAACCCACGACCTTTGGAACCAGAGACCGAGGTCTCTTCCAAAGGTCGTGGGTTCGATTCCCCACTCAGGCAGTCTGTCATATAAGTCCAAAAGGCAACGTAAATAGGTTTGTTTCTGCATTAATTTGACTCGAGCCTTCGGCTTTCAATCCTGTGTTCCGACACTAAAGATGTGAGCCATCGCCGCTACCATCGCCGCCGATAAAAATAAAACGGCACGTTTGTGATAGTTGGTTGGGCTGCTGCCGCTAATAATTCTGACATTGTTTACAACAATAATTACTGCCGCGCAAAGTGCCTTCCCTAGATTACAAAATGTTAATAATACAGCATTTAACTGTAAGCCAAACAATCATCTGAGCGATAGTTTTTAACAATAATTAAAAAATTCAGCAGGTTGGCAATGCTGCCGCAATGTAGTCTTGACAACGCCACCAACGAAAATATTGATGGGCACACCTCTATCACGCACGGCGACAGCGATTTTAAAACCACATTATAATCCATCAGTAACGATCACAATATTGTAGGTCAAAAAGTGTTAGCTCTTAGTCCTACTTTAGCCTTTAGGCCTAATTTGTAGCTTTTAGGCCTAATATTTAGTCGTCATTTTTATTCGTAAGTAGCAGCTGCGTTTGAGATTAAGCCTATTCATTAATGCACCACGGTTCGAGTCCACACGTTGCCGGGGCAACGAGGGATATTTTAAAAACTATTAGATGCAGACATTATTGTTGTTTCGTGCTGTGTTTAAATACGTCGTCCGATGTATAGTTCGTTTTATATGTATATCTTCGCCGTGATACGACGATTTCGGTTTCATATTCGGGATTCCCCTCGCTAGTGTAAATATCAGTTTCGTTGCCATGCTGAAGGTGATCCCTCCAAGCATTCGTTTTTTCAAATGATGCTAAGGTGCATCGTACCGGAATCTTTTTGTTTTTTATGTTTGCGTTTCTTCCTGTAGTGGTTGAATGCAAGGGCCAAATGTTATTATTTCATTGAATTACGTCGAAAAAGGTTATCAGCTAGAAAGAAGAAACGAAAATTTAATTTTCCGTGTTTTTTTTTTAAGTTAACTTGACTACCACCAGCAAGTTGTCGTCGGAATTCCTTAACTATTTACGATTCCAAATTTACAATGGTGAGTGTTAAAAATATATTCGAAAATTTGTTATTTCTCCCGTAATAATTGTTCGATTTACGTCAAATTTTGGCTCAGCAATACTGTTTGGGGTATCAAGCGTTGTACCAAATTTCATTCCAATCCGATCTTTCGTTTGGTCTCCACCCAGATTAAAAATATGCAACCAACGGACCAACCAACCAACCAACCAACATTTTGCAATTTGGTGTCCGTTATAGGCTACGCTTCGCTCGCTCGCTCCGCCAAAAATCTTCAATCGGTGATAGTGCATATTTGCTTTTCACTGGTACTGTTTTGCTTTTAATGCGTAATGCTATCCGTGTAATTTTTAAATCAATCGGTAATGCATTTCTTAACGCTTTAGTCTTTAAAGATGCATTGCCACCGATTGAAATCTATGCAAGTAAAGTGGTGTAGTAGAAAACAAAAGTAGTGCCATAGCTGTGGTTGTCGCACAAGCCTGGGGAGGAGGGGGTTGAAGAAGAGGAAAAGCCCAAAAATAACAACATCCACGGTAGCCTATGTACTGCGCATGACTGCCTGCAGAAGGATCATTTTATTGTTAGAACTAGGGTGGTGTCTGATCGTCTTCGAACCTCTAGCTTTCGTTCTTGATTAACGAAAACATTCTTGGCCAACAGTAGTACTTTCGCAGTAGTTCGTCGACTGGATCAATTTTTTTTTACCAAAATTGTGTAGACCTTTTCTTCCACTTATAGTTCTCTCTGTACTCCCGTTTTTGGTAGTTTTGTCCCGATTTTTGAGGTTGCCTGTCTTTGATCCTGGTTTTTCGACTCAAGTCTCGCCACCCTTCCCCCTCCTCCTATTTTGGATATACTCTTCTTCCATAATTTTTTACTACTTGGTTACACTCCTACTTGGTTATACTCCTACTTGGTTACACTCTTTTCCGCTCCCCCTTGTTTTCGTCCCTGTGCTCACTTAGAGTTCGGGCCGTCACTAAGCTTGCATTGCGCGTGTGACTTGAAAATGGCCTTACTCCTTCTTCGATTAAATACAACATCTAAGCACAGTGACTAATGGCGGGCCTGAGATCATTATTGCCAACAGATTGATTCGTCCGTCGTTGGTGGCTCGCTAGTCTGTTGTAACAGTGTCTCGAGTGCTATTTTCAGTTTTGTCCTTTGTTGTCGTTCGTTGGCGTTCGTCACTTGTGGTGATAGTCTGAACCAGCCTTAATGGAAGGTCCAGACCAGATCAGTGTGACCATATGTAATATTTTTTATGCTACTGTAGCTTTTTTGACCCTAAATTCGTGCATTAAATAGTAATGAACTACGTAGCATTTAGTAGCATTTTTTTATAACATTATCATTTTCATTGTAGTTTGAACCAAAGTTTGAACAGACAAGCTCAAATCTGAGTTAAGGGTTTAGTTATAACAAGAATTTATAGATGTTTGGGGGTCCCAAAAATCTATAAATTATTGGTAATAGTGCACAGTCAATTTCAGATTGTTTATTCCAAAATTAAGCGATATTGATGTCGTGGCGCCCCTTCCCGGCCATGTTACCACCGCCTCCTCTCCCCGAATGAAATCGAAAAACGTTACACGAATACTCGTCCACTACAAATGTGCTTACCGAGTTGGTTCATGTCATTAACCGGGCTACTTACGTACGAAGGCTTCCCTACCTAAAAGGGTTACAGACTTGCACTGCAGTGCTCCTGCTCTACTTAGTGCTCATTGCCGTTGGATTGGAGTTGTTGTTTGTTGGGAGTAGAAAAAAGTTCACATACGCATAAATGGAGTATATTACTCATATCAAGAAAATACAGATGTTTAAACATCTGTAAATTCTTGCTCATATTCATCATAACTCATAACTGGGTGTATTAACCTGTGCGGGCCCCATGAGTGACCCACCCCCCCTTCCCCCGTCGGGGGGGGGGGGGTAGATAATTGATGTCGATAGCCCACTGTAAGGCTGCGTTTACAATAAAAACGCTTGTGCGTGAGCGTGACGCTCGATGCTCGATGCGTACGCCAGTTCAAGAGCAAAGCAGTGCGCGTGGACAGTCTGCTTGGCCCGCTCGTGATATCGTCACGCTAAAGCAAACGCTCTTTCATTTACAAATCATACGCGTGATCTGGCTAATCCTGGCCGCCGCTACTCCGTTCTAACTATGCTGTTTCACAAGTCACAACTTCCCCCTTCTATAGCCCCAAGATTCAATACCATACGGGTCAACGTCACTGTTATTAAGATATTTGGCCGTTTATTTTGAGCATTCAACCTTTTAGCACACCACGTTTTCCTTTCTTGTGGTGCCGATGGAATCCGTTGAAGCCGCCATTTTCGCATCCCAGCATGCAACAATTAAGCGTGCAAGCGTCGCTTGGCGCTCACCGATCTAGGTCCAGTAGATATTCGCGCGACGCTTGAAAACAGCAAAACGCGCGCGTTGGCTCACCTGCTCTACAATAGTAAATGGTCGCGCTTAAGCGTTGAGCATGGGAAAAACTCTAGTTTCACGCTCCGAGCGTCACGCATACGCGTCGAAATCCATATTATAAATGGGCCCTAAGAGCGTCGACTAGTTTCAATACTATATGCGCCACTTTTCCACCATGATATTGTCCAAAGAAATGCGACATTATACGTTTTTCTTTGTCCAGGTCTGTTCATTTTCATCCCTCACGAACTGGATTTACTTAAATGTAACTATTTTTTGCTCATATCAGTTCTTAAAGGCGGGTTGCCACCAAATTAGCATTGCAGCATCTTGGCCTATCGAGTTCTCTCTCACAGCAAGCAAAGGAATGCACAAAGCAAAACTTTTAAACGCAACAAACAAGCCACGTGACTCATTAATTATTGAGTAAAAATTTAGCACGACTTTGTCCACCGGGAAAGATGCTGTAAAGGTTAACGATATTTGTGTCACTAGATGACGCCAGGAGATTTTCTTTATATTTTTCCGTGGCGCCATCTGGTTTGACATTAGTATCGTTAACCTGTATAGCTTGCTCCCAGGTGCACGAGGGCGTACTATATTCTTACTCAATAACTCAGAAGGAACGTGGATTATTTGTTGTGTCTAAGATATTTCTTTGTGCATTCCTTTGCTTGTTGCGATCAAGCGCTAGAGAGAACTATATAGCGCTCGATGGTGCTTGATGCTCCAAACTTTCATTTGGTGACAACCCGCCTTTAAGAAGGGTGGCATTTTTTTTTGCTTGCATAATACGTAAAATATTTTTGGGATAGCATTTTTTAAATTTCTCATCTGCAGGTCACACTGGGTCCGGCCAGAGTGCGAATCAGAACAGATCAATTTTCTTTCTTTCATCGTGACAGGGGCAGCATAAAACGGACGTGTATACAATTAATTCACTCCTGATCGTGATTGTTAAATGGTAATCTACACGACCAGCTTCTGCATAGTTGTGCATCAGGATCGAAAGTTTCAACTGATTCTGTTAGAAAGAGAATATTTTGTCGAAGAGATTTCAGCAGAGCTTACGTCATTTGCGTCTT
>JAHWFP010267232.1:0-10894 GCA_023313725.1 Lithobius niger | reverse complement strand
GTTTCTGGTGCCCCTTCGTTTTTCTTGTACTTCACCTCCCCTCCACTCCGATATTTTTTTTTTTTTATTGGCGAGCTTTTTTGGGTTTTGGCGCCCCCACCATTTATACCACGGGAATTTCACCCACGTTAAAAGCGCATGGATATTCCTACGTATCTTCTCAGGGAAGCGGTCTACCAAACCAAGACTATGGTGTGCGATTTACGTCAAACTGAGTCTACGTAAACAAGACTGAAGCAATTTACAATGAATAGTATTGACTATTGACGTTAATTTTATACTCGTGTTTCGCTTACGGTATCCCTGCTATCACTACGTTTAAATTTCGCACACGGCGTATATTTTAAACCTACTATTTAAACCGAGCTATTTTTAGCTTCGTAAAGGTCTTTGGTAAACCACAATAATTTAAAAAAATAAAAAATAAAAAATTTGAATTTTAACATTTGTATTCAGTTTCTATGAAAATTTTGACCTCATTTGTCTCACATCTATACGCAAAAACGTTCGTTTTACACGTTTGAATTATTACGATTAGTCTGTTCTATGATCCAACTGACTCCTAACTGGTATTTTCAAACGAAAAGTAACTATTCTTAAGTAAAAAAGTAAAAATTAAATTTGACTCATTTTTGCGCCCGCCCCCCCCACCCCTCTCCATCCCGGTTGACCGGCTCTTTAAGCCACTTCTGTCGAAGTTAAGGCTGTGTTCGTTTATGCATGGGTGCAAATAACATGTATTGATGTCCCCTTCCCTCCGTATCCACAATTCTTTCTTTTCGTTAGATGGAAAGATACAAAAAGGCTGACGATTAACGACTATTAGCTAGGAAATCGAATGAAATATTATAAAATTGTGGAAAACGTGTTAAAATTGCATAAATTTGTCTATATGAAACGTGGCTCATTTTTTTCGTAGATCAACTCAATACAAGTGTATCACTCCTGAAATTCGTCTTAATCCAAAACTTTAACTGACGGCAAACCTAATCTTATTACCCGGCTTTACATCGCTGTACAACCGGCAACAAAAATTACAATGCTTCCACTTACCTCTCTCTATACGTTTGTTCCAGAGAAGACAGTTGTTCTCTGGTTGCGAGTCACAACCTGAAGTAACGTTCTCAGCTTCGAGAGTGGATGTTTTATACTTTTCTCCCAGCAATTATTAGTGATCGGTAATGGTTACTAATAATTAACGGCACGTCAGGCACGGATATTCTTTCGTCGTTGTCCGTGTCAATCACCAATTCTTTACGGAGATGATTCCGTTCCGCTTCACAAAGCCGGGCTTTCCTCCTCCTCACTTAAACATCATCGCTTTCTCTCGTCATTCAGTATGTTTACCAAACGTGAAGTACTTCCTATTTAAAGCTGTCTTTTTGACGGTCCCATGTTATTCTGATTACAAGAAAGCTCTATTTAAATCAAAGTTAAAATTACAGTAACGGGATTAGATTGTGAAGCGATACTGCAGTTCACATCGGGATTAAGACACCCACTAGTGTGTCGCCCGTCAAGATTCAGCGATAACTTTAACGTCCATCCTATCCAAATAAAGTATACATGTGCATGGCGACCATAGACACACTATCTTTTACATAGTAGCGTGCACAGACCCTCGAGAGGGCAAGGGGCATCTTTTAGCAAAAGGGCAATGTAAGTTTAAGCCTCTTTTCTGCCCCTTTCTATAGCCTTTTTTGCCTTGTTAGGCGTTTTTAGGCCTTTTTTAGGCCGTTAGGGCCCAGTATCCTTTTGGGCACAGGGCCGCAGTAGCCTTTTTACTGGGTACCTTTCTTTTTTTGTGCGCTTTGTTGTCACCCTTTTCTGCCCCTCTCTTAGACTTTTCTGCCCCTTTTTTGGCCTTTTAGGCGTTTTCAGGCCTTGTTTTTTACGCTTTTAGGCCATTTCTCAGGCACAGCCGGACCAGTAAATTTACTTTTCAGGAGCACGCACCCAAACTGAGTTACTTGTTCCACAGCGATGAGAGGGGGAAATTTAGCATTTTTGTTTGTTTGCTTTATTTACAGAGCTTACCCACTCATTGTATCATATTTGGCAGTATAATAGTGGTTTTTTTTTTTTTTTTTTTCATTTGGAGTAACTTTCTGCACTCTTCACACTAAAAGAACTTCGCTATGTTAAATAACGGCGAATAGCATTGTGTTGTTCATGTAGTTCTCGGGGTCATTAGTCTTATACATCGGGCTCCCCTTACCACAGCGTACTGCAAATCGGCTGCGAAAATCTCCGTAAACATTTGAGGTAGGAATTTGATATAAAAATTATAAAAGAAGCGAAACTTTGTATCAAAACGTGTGAAATTGCCAGTAAGAGTGTGTTTTTTTTATTTTCCATTTGTAATAAATTACTGCATTCTTCACACTACAAGAACTTCACTATGCTAAATTATGGCGAATGGTTTTGTGTTGTTCATGTAGTTCTCGGGTCTACTCATCTTGTAGATCGGGCTCCCTACTACAGCTACTGTAAATCGGCTTGCTTCAAATATCACCGTAAACATTTGAGGTAGGAATTTAATGTAAAAATGATTTAAAAAAAAAGCGAAACGTTGTACCAAAACGTGTGAATTTAGCAGTAACAGTGCTGTTTTTTTTATTTGTAATAAATTTCTGCATTCTTCACACTAAAAGAACTTCACTATGTTAAATAATGGCGAAGGCTTTGTGCTTTCATGTAGTTTCTCGGGGCCACTAGTCTTATACATCAGGGGGTTCCCAAACCACATGTACACATATCGGCTCAGTGGTTTGAACCAAACTTCAACCAAACTAGAACAAACTTGCAAACGTCATCGTGTCCCAAACAGACAAACATACACATAAACACACACAAACAGAACACAACATCCAGATTCAGTCAAGTATTTGACCTCGTCCGCTTCGCTGGCTTGCCCAGCCAATTAGGCTATATTTTATTAATAAGGCCTAAAAACAGCCTTAGCGAAAGTTTGCTAAGCAATCTTTAAGTGCCTAGTAGGGCGGGGGCGCCGGAACTTGGCCAAGTATGCAATGTAAACTTTTCTAGGGCACAGAGGGACTTAGGGAATAGAAGATCGGTTTTAAGTCAAAACCCAATTCCAATTTACTCCTTACTGTACAGCAAGGGGACTGTGCACAGATTTCCACGCATTGGGCATCAGCCAACTTGTTCTGATCCTATTAGTCCGGAGGTTTTACTTGTAAGTCCACCCCCCCCCCCCCCAACACCAGTTGGCGATTGACTCGACTCACTCAGCTTTTATACTCGTCAGCACAATAGACTCCCGCCAAGTATTTACGTCACATCACGTGCCGCGTGCATAAAAGCGCTTCTAACTGGTTTAAACAGTAGGACACGCTTGCTGCGTAGTTGTTGCGCTTGGCCAATTCCCGTGTATCGGTAACTGAACGGGCGCACAGCAGCTCACGTAATGACAAGGTAATTTGTAATTTGTAACTTTGTCACACACACATACGTGTGACTGAACCGAGAAGGATTCAGAAACACTGATATCCCACCAAAATTAAAAGAAAAAGAAAAACAAAGCAATAAAAAAGAGAAAAATAAAATCAATAATACATCAGTGGCAATTAAAAGTAATTATACCACGGCTATGACGCCACGCCGACTCAACACCATGGTACATTTCCGTAGGTTAAATCCCGTTAACGGTGACCGGAAGTGTGCGTCAACGCAAAAAGTGTTGGTCATCAAGTTACCCCACACTTTTGCCAGTAACCAAAACTTTCGACACTTCCGGATCACGCGACGAGAGTGCACACACCAACAACCAAAATTATACTGCGTCGAAAACCGTAACGTAATAAAAACGTACAAAAGAAATTACTTAACTTGACGGGATGTCCCAAATGAAATCCTATCTCTTCTAACGCTCACATGTCTGGCCCATAACTAAGTTTATTCCCTCCGTCGAACTACTCCCCCCCCCTCCACAACCTAAAATGGAATGACCTTCATTCATACTGATACACCTATTTGGATATTACCGCTGATTTGAAACAGTTCTCAAACTACAACCGCACAAAAAAGAATTACTTACCTTGCCAGAATGTCGGCACATACACGGGATGCGATGATTGACCCGCCTTGAGGTGGGCCAATCATCGCAGCCGTTGTATAAAAACCGATAACCCCTCGATTCTCACCAATAACTATTACTTAACATGCCTGGTCAAATTGTTCCTCTGCGATACCAGGCAATGCCTGAAAGCACCGATATTTGTCCGATGGCAACACATTCCACACACTCACCATTCTAGATGAGAAAATAACTTTGTACAGTTCAACGTGGCCTTAGGTTGTATCAATTTGAGAAATTTGAGAGGGTGTCCCCTAGTTACACTGTCAATTATTCGTATTTCAAAGAAGTGACATAATTTAAGTTGCACTGGAGATGTAGGAGGGATTACACGAGCAAAAGGTCACATTTTAGTCATTGTAGCTCCAGTGAATCAGCCACTAGGGCACGCAGTCGATCTGATTAATTTAAGTTTGAGAGCTCTCGTAGTCGCTTTGGGAATGTGCGCTGCACGGATTCGGCATTGTGAATGTCCCCCACGAGGTGTGGGGACCAGACTGGGGATGCATATTCCAACACCGGCCAGACAAAAACACGTAACGCCAAAAACTTGGTTGTGTGATCGCCAGACAGGAGCACCGCGAAGTGTCGGCATCGTGGATTGCCTTGCATTACATGTTACAGCCGTTACAAGTAGAACCCGTGGTACTCTCTAGCTGATGTTAGCAGAATTAGCACGAGGCCGTGTTTATACGTGGGCTGTTCCTCCAAGTCCCAAGGTCCTCTGAAACCTAGTCTGCCATTCAGCATATTTCTGACGCCGATCCAATCCAATCCAGTCTTACATCTTACACTGTAGGTAAAAGTTTCACCGCTAAAGTTGAAAGCAGAGATGAGTAGACAATGGATTGTTTTGTGTTGCACGCAATGGCAGTGCCTCTACGCTGCGCCTTTCTCATCAGGTTGAGGCTACGTAATCAATCAATCAATCATCAATCATTCCTTAACCTTTTTCTGAAAATTCTCGTGCGCAAGCGAACTCTAATAAGCGCTGCCTGCCGGCTGTTCTAATAATACGAAACGGAACAAAGCACCGTTAATAACCGGCCGACGATTAAATTAAAACTGAATTTTTAGCTGGTTTGGCTAGAAAGTAATTAAGAAAAAGCCATGACTTCGACAATATTACGTTAAAATGTGTATGTTTACAAGCAAAATTAAATAACAGGGCCTGATAATAAACGAAAGGTGCACTGCTTATCCGCAAGGCTCACACCAACCTGACGTGTTAAATGTAGCGATAAAAAAAAAAAGTTGTTGTTCTTGTACTTGTTAAAGCATTTTTCTGCCACACCTTGGCGTCCGTTCTATTGAACGCATTATCTGCATTCTTGTTTACGTAAACGAAATAAACAGTCCGCATTAAAGACTGGGGTTGCGAAGATACAAGATACACTAATATGAGAAATAAAGAAAAGACAACTGCCCCGACTCCGACTCGAACCCAGGACTTCCCACTGACTAGGCCGGGCACGCTAACCACTGCGCTACCGGGGCGGATACTGGCTACAGGCTCCAGCCGAGCTAAATAGCTGTTCAGTCGTTCTCAGTGGTGACCCAGAGGTGACCCTGAGGTCACAAACAAACACAAGGAGGGACAATAACATTGCTTCTTGGCCTCCACACTAGAAATAATGTGAGTAATAAATAAAGAATAAATGACAAGGTAAAGGGTAAACGAAGCAAGCAGTCTGCATTAAAGACTGGCCTTTCGAAGATACAAGATACACTAATCTGAGAAAGGAGGAAAAGACAACTGCCCCGAATGGGATTCGAACTCAGGGCATCCCGCTGACTATAGGTCTGGCGCGCTAGCCACTGCGCTACCGGGGAGGATCCGAGCTTAGTAGCTGTTCAGTATTTCTCCGTAGCGATCTAAAGATCACAAACACACATGCAAGGATGGAAAGCAACTTTGCTTCTTGGCTTAGAAATAAGTAAAAAAAAAATAAATCACATAAATCACAAAACGTAAACTAAGCAAGTAGGGTGGAGTGTAAAAACTTTTTTTTAATTCTTCATTGGCAGAGTCTGGAAAAGTTACTCTTTGACATCACTATCACACACACGAAACTTCATCACTCTGGGGTCATGTCTTGAGATGTTCCCCTTCATGCGCGCCCCCCCCCCGGCCTTTTCAACACTGTACGGCATCCGGCGGAACTGCGAAAAAGACAAAAATTGATGATTTGACTACGTTAAAATCAAATTTTTAAGATTAACTCATTCGATTCTCTCAGAAACTACGTTAGCACGCCGTCATTAGAAAGAGTTTTATTTTTCTTAAAAACTGTGGGAATGATTTAGCATCGAAAATTGGCCAATATGGCCTTTTAGGCAATTTTGGCCCATAACTACTACTCCAACCATTACGCAGAAAATTTTTTTTTTTGCAATTATGGCTTACCTTTCTTAGTCCCTAAGTGTTTCAAAAGAGTTAATGTTAAAATTAAATTTAAAACCAGTCAAATCATCGTTTTTGCCTTATTGGCCGATCTGCCCATTGCCGTCCAATATCATACTTGCAGGCCTTGCACCTAGAAACATGACCCCAGAATGATGAATTTTTTTGTGTGTGATAGTGATGCTAAAGAACAATTTTTCCACATCCTGCTAATGAGGAATTACAAAAAAAAGGTTTCTCAGATTTTTAGAGTACCCTAGCAAACAGTCTGCCAACAGATGTTTTCTTTATTTATTACTTGCAATATTTCTAGTGTGGAGGCCAAAAAGGAAACTTGCTTTCCCACCTTGTATGTATTTTTGTGATCTTAGGTCACCACTGAGAAGACTGAACAGCAACTAAGCTCGTCTGGAGCCTGTAGCCATGAGCCGCCCCAGTAGCGCCCCGGAGCCACTGGCCTCGAAGTCCTGGGTCCCATCCCAGTCGGTGCAGTTTCTGTCTTTCTCAGATTAGTATATCGTGTATCCTCGCAAGGCTAGTCTTTAACGCAAAATGTTTGCTTCGTTTACCCTTTGCCTTATGACTTAATGTATATTTCTTATTCAGGTATTCTCCAGACGCAATGCCCCAACTCCTAAGGTATTTTTCGGAAAAGAAACACAGCAGGAATTCAGTATAGGCCAAAAACCGCTGACGTCCTGTGTTGCTCATAATTAGCACGCCAAACGAGAATGAACGGTTCCTGAGCTTATGGGCAAACATTTTTGCTACCTGCCTAAGTGCGTATCGGTTACTGACACCATTATGTTCGATTTCATTGTAGCACTTGACCATTACAGCATTGCTTTAAAGCAACTAAATATAGATGCAAACCTATTTACGTTGCCTTTTGGACTTATATGTCAGACTGCCTGAGCGGGGAATCGAACCCAGGACCTTTGAAACCAGGGGTCAAGGTCCTACCGCTGAGCCAGACTGACAGGTGGTGACATCTTGTTTATTCGTGTCAACTGGAGGCTGTTTTTCGTCATCACCTGTAGATCAGCCGTCGTTTCGCAACCGACTTTTTCCGGTTGCCGTCTCCTGAACTGCCAGCACGTTTCGAACTAGCCTTAGGTCGCTCGGCCCTTTTTCATCTGGAACTTCCCTCCAACCAAAGACGTAAACAACATCAAATCACGTGCCATGGAACCCCAAAGGATGTCTCCATCTGGGAGACCACCACTTCTCTTCACCCACCAGGCGCTCAAACAGTCATCCGACATCATCATCACTCGTGAGTTTGTAGGGGCCAAAACACTCCGGTTGAAAAAGTTATCGATAATTATTTTCTTAGCTCTTGGGATGTTGCGTATGAAAAGAAGTGCAATCCTCGATAAATTCGGTATCCCAAAGGAAAATGAAGGTCTGGTGTGTAACTGCAAAGAGCGACCAAAAAAGAACAGTATGCACGGTAGGTGAGTGTGTTAAAACATGATCGGTACCTACCAATGTAAAAGAAGCGCTTAAGTACACACAGTGTAAATTACCGAACGCAAAAAACTTAACGTACGGATTGAACCAGACAACAGAAACTGAAAGTGAAACTGAAACGAGCGGCTAGAGCGACTACTTAGTTGCATCCGGTCTTTTGTATAGTTCTGCCACTGCCAATGGTGAGGCGCACTCCTCTATCACGCATTGCAACAGCTATCTCTATTATATAATCTAAAAGTAGTAAGCATCAGAACTGCCGATTAAAAATGTGATAGCTTTTAAGCTTATTTTAGATTTTAGGCTATTTGTCAACTTTTAGGCCTAATTCTTACATGGAGCTTTAATTTCGTAAGTAGCAGCTAACGGAGATTTGATTGGTATAGTACACTTATTCATTTTTGCAACACGGCGCGCCTTCCGGCACACAGTTACAGTGTTAAATGTAACGCGCAACGTAGACTATATAGATCAGTGGTAGTAGGGAAGTGACGGGACACACACTGTTGATGAATCCAGGAGCTACTCGTTGGAACTTGAAGTTGCCGTGGTAACGTGATTTTAGGCCTAATTTTCCTTTTTTAGGCCTAATTTTTTTAAATACAGTTTTGATTTCGTAAGTTAGCAGATAGACCTAATGGAGAATCTGGTTCGACGGTAAGCCCATTCATTCATGCAACAATGCGACGAGACTATTTTAAACGAAGCTAAAATGCTTTTGTTTTTATGGCTGCAGTGTTATCCTTTAGGATATTAAATGTTAATATTTAATTTAATTAGGTCGAAGAAGTATATTAGCTATAAGGAAGTAACGATGTTTTAATTTGTCATGTTATTTAACTAACTTTTGACACTGAATCGAACGTTGTAAACAGTGGTCGTCAATTTCTGGTACCGTTGCGAAGTTGAAAAAAGTGACGGACGGACGGACGGACAAAGTCGTTGCAATAGTCTTCTCAGCCGGTACGGCTGTAGAGAAGATAAAAAACGGAATCTAGCATCCGGAGGGAATTTATGAATGTACTACAAAAATGAAACTAAAACAGATCGAATGTGAAATGTTCACTGTTTAATAAACGTGAGAAAATAAAGAAGAAATCACAAGGTAAAAGGTAAATGAAGCAAGCAGTCTGCATTAAAGACTGGCCTTGTGAGGAAACTCAAAACACTAAACTGAGAAAGAAAGAAAAGACAACTGCCCCGACTGGGACTCGAACCCAGCACTTCCCGTTTGCCAGCCAGGCGCTCTAACCACTGCGCTACCGGGGCGGCTACAGGCGCCAGCTGAGTTAAGTAGCAGTTCAATCTTTCACAGTGGTGACGTAGTGGTCACAAACATACATACAAGGAGGGTAAGCAACATTGCATTATTTCTTGTGTGGAGGCCAAGAAGTAATGTTGCTTTCCTTCCTTGTATGTATGTTTGTGACCTCTAGGTCATCACTGAGAAAGATGGAACAGCTTCTTAGCCCGGCTGAAGCCTGTAGCCGCCCCGGTAGCGCAGTGGCTAGAGCGCCCGGCTGGCAAACGGGTAGTGCTGGGTTCGAGTCCCAGTCGGGGCAGTTGTCTTTTCTTTCTTTTTCAGATTAGTGTATGTGTTTCCTCACGAGGTCAGTATGCTGCCTGCTTGCTTCATTAAATGTGAGAAAGCAATTTCACCAGGTGAAGTTCCAAGAATCTTGGGAGGATATCAGGAAAATTACCATTTTAAATACCAATTAGCTAATCCAAAAGCGATAGCATACATTGGTTTATGACAAAGGAAACTTGAACCAATGTTACTATAGTGCTGTTGGCTTCATCTAATTGACATTTTATCGACCACTGACTTCCTGCAATACCATTTTAAATATTCAATCACAAAAAATGAAATGGAATGAAAATCGGCTGCATCAACAAAAATTGGAATACGAAACCTATAAAGAAGCTCAAACAACGGGTGAAAAATTAAAAGTAAAAAGAAACGGATCGAAGTGAAAAAAAAACTGAAGTCCCCAGAGATCATAAAAACGAAAAGTTCGAAAGGAAAGAATATGAAAAAGAAGAATCTATTACTAGTGAAAGTAGTGAGAGGGAGGAAATAAAAAAAAATCTTTTCAAAATAGATCAAAAAGTAAACAACTTGTAAATCTGAAATGAGGAAAGAATTCGAAGTTATGGCAAACAAAGTAGAGGAATTACAAAAGGAAAACATTGAAATCAATAAAAAAAAAAATCCAAACACTGACATAAATAACAAAGTCTTGGAGAAAGAAATATCAGAAAACACAAAGATGAAAGAAACGATTAAATTAATCCAAACGGAACAACATGAACAAGAACAGTTTACAAGGAACAAAAACATTGAAATCATATCGGAGATACCATGGAGACAGTTACAAAACAATAACGGTGTAAATCACAACTGTTCGTTCGTGGAAAATGACAAAGACCGAAGTAAAAACAACTTCCCAAACGTAATAAAGCTGTTCATGACAAACAACGATTGTTCCCAAAACGGAAATGGTATAAGAATCGTCGAAAATGAAAACATGTCGCCATTTTACAAACAACTATTTTGGAAGGCAAAGGGCCACGCCAAAAAAAAAAAAAAGGATATCAAATTCACCTGGTTCAAAGACGGGAAAATTGGCACGAGAAAAATTAATCTTAAAGGGAATTAAAATAATACGACATAAAGTGATCCACCTTGAAGAAGAAGGAAAAAGATATCGAAAATTCAATAGCTGAAGACTTCAAAAATATAAATGCACTTATAAACACGAATTTTGCCGAATAATGGAACACGTTTAAGATCATTCACGTAAACATAAGAAGTTGTACGATTGAATTAGCGTATGTTACTAATGGAATTAAAAGAAATTGACTCTGAATGGAACTTAATAGCCTTAACGGATTTATAATATTTAAAAAAA
>JAHWFP010267227.1:0-10311 GCA_023313725.1 Lithobius niger | reverse complement strand
CGTATTTGCCGCCTTCAGCGCTCAGCGGGTGCCTATGCTACACTTTTCACGCCTTCTCTTGCATCAGGTGGGCTATTTTGATGACTTCGTTTGCGCGCTAAGAAAGTCAAGAACTGCCACGCTTCGCTAAGAATATAATAAAGAGTTCGGCCGAGAGTCGATTATATTACACGGCGCAAACATAATTTATTTTCTTTTCGGTCTAAAGAGTTTGGTGCTGAATAATGCATAGCAGGAGGTAATGTAGGAAAAACTTGAAGAAGTCTCTTGTATATTCTAGGTGCGTGGAAAGGAAAGAAAAAAAGCATGTGCGAGGTTTGAGAAGCTAACTAACTACACGTTCAGGTTCTTATACATAAGGTTGAAAAATGCTACAGGAAAGAGGTTAAAAAAATAAAGTTTCCCACAAAATCCGAAAAATAAAAGAAAGAAAAATAACAGACTGAAAAAGGGTACACGTGCTAGTTCAGTTCAAAGCCCGCTATCCCGCAAATCTCACTGCCTGGAGAAGTGATTTTTGCATATCGACCAGTTTTGTCGACTGTCGACTGTCATACAAACCAGAGGACATAGCATGAAGTTGACAAAACCACAATTCCGCACCATTGTTGCACAGTCTTGCTTCGCTGTGAGAGCCATTAAGTCTTGGAACGCACTTCCAGAAGGTGTTGTGACAGCACCTTCAACCAGCAGTTGGAAGAGACAATATACGATCTACCTCAGTGTTTTTGTTGCGTGTTTTGTTATGATCCGATTACATAAGCTTGCTTTCTTCCGGTATTACTTTAATTTAATTTAATGCACGGTGGTGACGTCACGCCAACACATATCCATGCTAAAAGTGTAGTCGTTATATACGGTTAATGTGAAAACCCACACACGTCACAGTGGGGTGACTTTGATAACCCACACTTTTTTGATAATCTAACACTTTTTACGCAGGTCTACACAACTCCTGCTCCACCACGTGACATATGACCCGACTTTGTAAAACTACTGTACACAACACAAATGCAACCAGCATAAACAGGCACATTTACAACCTGCGACATTTTTCTTTCTAGCCTCACACGGAAAAAAAAAACTCGCGTACTATGCCAGACCCGCACCCACGGCGGAATGGCCCAACCAGGCAATCTTTCGTTCCGACGGTACGAAAACTAGGCTACTGACACTTCCTAAACACACCTAAAAACCTACGCGACTTAAACGAATAGCGAGATACAAGATACAAGTTGCCTACATCACTCTTCTCCGACCAGGGCTCTACTACAGTGCCAGCTGGATCCTGAATGAAAAATAGCATACGAGACTGGGGGTTGGACAATATGGCCGCCGAAAGCGCCGCTGATGCGATTGATTTGTCTTGTTAATTTGTCAACCGAGGACGACAACTTCCGTTCAAAAACGCTGCCTTCCTTGAAACTCTTTCTGGATAAACGAACATGTCGCTATTTACAGAAGAGTTATGTGCAGTCGAGAAATTTAATAGATTTATGGCAAAAATACAGAAATTTATTTATTTGTACGTGTAATCTATTTTCCGTGCGATTACTGGGATTAAGTTAGTGAATTACTAAGCTTTTTTTTGTCAGTTGCCGCTATTTGGCAGTTGATGGCGGGACTCACCGTACAAAAATTCACCGATACGGTTTGCTTGGCCAATTCCCTAACAGTCCTCGAAGAAATGGAATGAACCACTCGTTGCGGCCATTTTTCTACCCTTCCTAATATTGCTGTAGGTCGGGTCGGATTGATTAATGGCCATGTCCCGACGGCACCAAAAGGCAATGAATGCTACATAGTTCTAATTCTTTTTTAAAGTTTGCCCTATAAACTAACAATTTTCAAGAATGTCCTTGGAAGTACTGGCTTTCGTATAAGTAACCTTCGCTCGGTATTGGGTTTATGATCCATCTTGTATGAAAAATGTTCCAACACAGCATACAGTAAGCAATGCACTTGTATCCATCCCAGCATCGATTCTGCTCCCATCTCCATTAATTATTTTTTTTAAATCGCACCTACTTCTGCTATAACACATAAAACAGCCAAAAGGAGGACAATATGAAAGTTAACACATTCACGACGCTTCGACGCCAATAATCAGTGAAAACATGAAAACCAAAAATCAAAATCAAATGGAGTCTGTATTGCTTTGACTATACTTTGTTCCACATATTGTTTGCAGGAAAATGACCGTAGGACGCCAAGTTTCCTTCCATTTCGAGTGCTAAAAACACGTAAATATCCCACTCGTAGACTCTAATAGAGCAGTGACACGACGTAGTATTATTGTATATAACTCTATGCTGGAGCCTTAATGGGTTAGCTGCAAGGGGCACTGCAGAGAGAAACAGAAGGGCGTCATGTATACTGAAGCCGAAGAGTGATTTCTTAGACCTAAAACGCGCGATTATTGTTGTTGGAGAAACCAACGTTATTTTAAGCCTAAGAAATCCGCTCTTCCGTTATTTTTCCCTCCATTTTTGTGTAGTGCAACTTGTAGTTATGCCCTCTAAAACCCATACTGGTGCCAATATGGCGGCAAATGTCACTGCTCTATAGTAACTGTGTAGAGTCTACAAGTGTGACATTCACACGTTTCTGCTCTCGTAGTCCAAGGAAACGTGGCATCATACAGTCGGTTTCCTGCAAACATAACGTCGAACAAACTATAATTAGGTTTGAGTGTATAGATGGAAGGAAAGCCAGAATATCCCATATTCACATAGGTCAAATCCAGGCTAAGTTTCTAATTCTTGTATATTTACGCATCTGTTGGCTATTTTATGTTATACAAACTCCATTCCACAAGAACCATCGTTTACCTCTAACGGTATTTGACAAGGTCAATTAAGTTTGTAGGTTTTAGTCACGCACAATCTAGATACTGCTAGAATTTTTTTTTTAATTAAACAATTTGGCATTTGTTTCTTTTCTTTTGTTTTCTCATTGTCTCACTCAGTGCCAAAGGTCCTGAGATCAAGCCTTGGCCTTAACCCACCCCTGGAAGTAGAAGAATCCTCACACTCGTTTTGATTGTGCAATTTTAAAAAGTCCATCGAATTTTCTTCGTAGCTCTCTTCCTTCTTGCACTACCGCTTTAACCTCACCGTCCACGGAAATCACAGATCGATGTTAAATTATCCCCACAGTGAAGGAAAAAAATGAACTTCCCTTTAATTATGGCTTGTTCACATGGTATCTGAGAACATTAAATGCGTTAATGTTAAAATTAATGTTTAAACCAGACTGATCATCATAATTCCCATTATCGAAATTCAACCAATTGCAGTACAGTGTTAAACTTAAAAGGCCCTTAAAGGCACCCAAAGACATTCCCCAGAGTGACGAAGTTTTTTTTTTGCCTAAAGGCAACTCCCCCAACCCCCAAAATATTTTAAGTCATATTTTAAGAATTTTAGGAAAGAAAGGCAATTTTTGGCGAATTTTAAGAAAATCAGTAAAAATGGAAACATTTTAGGACTTTTAGGAAGTCTCGAGAGAAGTCTGGGAATCCTGCCATTTTGTGGTGTTCGTGGTTATTCCTTCAACAAAATTTAAAAGTTGCGACGGTTGGCTGAGTAGCCAGCCTTGTAAAGTTGTCATCTCTTGTTTGCGGGTAATTACGATAATTACCTAATGACCCGCAATTAGGACAAATTAAGGCGTTTCATTCCAAGTTGGACTGTTGCGAAGGAAGAAACACCGGCTTTGTGATTTTTACTACTTGGAGCCACGTGTGTTCCACGCAAGGTGATTGTTGCCTTTATAGTTGGCGGGAGACTGTCAATAAATGAAGGACTTTTGGCGCCAAGAACCAGGGCATTTTTTTTACATGCTAACTGGAAGTCCAAATGGACCTGCAGCCGCCTAAAGTGGACCTTCAGTTAAACTCAACTGGACCCACTGGAGGTCCACCCTAAAAAGGAAATAAAATGTCAAGTTTAATACATTTAATACTTTCATGAGAATGGTTTTTTTTTTGCTAACTACAAATTTTGGAGATATGGATAATGAATTCAGATTCAATCCAGCTCACAGCGAATCTTCACGGTAGGTAAAATCCAGTATCGTGCACAGACCACCGAGAGGGCAGGGGCAACTTTTGTAAAAGGGCACGTTGAGGTTTTATTTTTCTGGTTTTGAAGGCTTATTCGATTTCAGTAAATTGTCACTTTTTGCGTAGCTGAAAAAAACCTTGACTATCCTGAAGACATTTTTTATTAATAAAAAAAAAATAGGTATGTAGTGTGAAAAACTGAAAGACTTACATTGCAAAGTTTTTATATGCGTAAATGGCTAGTAAAATATCCGGCCTGACCTACAACAGTATTAGGGAGGTAGACAAAATGGCCGCCACGAGAGGCCTATTTCATTTCTTCGAGGTATGTTCGGGAATTGGCTAGCAATTCGTATCGTTAAATTTTTGTACGGTGAGTCCCACCATCTACTCCCAAATAGCGACAACAACTGACAAAAAGCTTAATAATTCACTAACTTTATCCCAGTAAACACCCGGAAAATAGCCGACACGTACAAATAAATAAGTTTCCGTATTTTTACCACAAAGCTATTAAATTTCTCGACTGCACATATACCACACGCCACGGTTGTTTGCTGTGACGTGCATATCACGTGACTGGGCTAGTCCAATCAGATGGCCAAACAGCCGTTGTTCTCATTCGTCATTGGCTAACTCATGGTGACGTCACGGCAAACAGCCATTGCGCATGGTTTAGCTCTTCAGTAAATAGCGACATGTTCGTTTATCCAGAAAGTGTTTCGATAAAGGCAGCAATTTTGTACGGATGGTGTCGCCCTCGGTTGACAAAATGCGGTAACAAGACAAATCAATCGCATTAGCGGCGCTTTCGGCGGCATATTGTCCGACCCAGTCTAGTATGCTATTTTTCATTCAAGGTCCAGCCGATACTATAGTAGAACCCTGCCCTCTTTTAACGCCTACAGCAGGCTTACAAGCCACGTTGCAGTTTTGGTCGGCGCTGACTAACTATATTCGTTCCCGCCCATCTCACCCTTTGCAATAAACATACACTGCGAAAACCTCAGTACACAACAATGTGTACTTTCTCAGCCTCCAAACGAACCGTGTACTGACAGCACACAATTTGTGCACTGGTAGTACACAAGCTGTGACAAGAATGTGTACTCTCGGTGGGTGCACAGACTGTGTACACAACTCGTGTGTAGGCTGAGAAAGTACACATTCGTGTGTACTGTCAGTATACATCGTCTTCAGAGTGTAACACAGCCTCACATGCTACATTTATATCATTCGATTAGAAACGACTTTTCACCTCATTCCTTTCGTGCGAAAGTTTGTTTGATTGATTTATAACAGCAGAAGATGTTAATGCGTTTTAGTAAAATGTAATTTTGCTTCGTTCTGGGCAATTTGGTGCCTCTCAACGCAGGGACCCCGAAAGACTTAAATAAATAAGAGAAGACGCCACCAAATAGTTTTAAATAAACCTAATTCCCAACACCATGTGTCTTCACTTTGGAGTTGTAATGTGTTTACATGACAATATTAAATGTGTTGCCGCTAAACCTTGCCGTGCTTTTTTAAAGTTCTAAAGTTTTAAAGTTCGCTCTCTAAAAGGGGTGGTACGTTTTTTTTTTTTTCACTTTCTTTCTTTCTTTAATAGAATTTCAGTATTCGTTATTTTGTGCACGCCGGCACTGCAAGTCGGATCGGACCGACCTAGCGGTGGCGAATCGCCGAATATATTCTGATCGAATCCGATCGTCGCCGGTTTTCCGCAATAACAGCTTTTCGGGAGATTGATGGAAGGATACGACTGGCGTTTTAGCTCAACCTCGCCCCCCTCCCCTTCCCCTTCCCCCGCGCCCTCCTCAAAAAAAAAAAAAGAACCTCACCCCGCCGCAAACCCATATAGCGGTGGCCCCAGGGCTTGGCAAGCTCATCCGATTGCGAAATGGTACAAAATTTTCTTTTTTTTCTTTCGTTTTCTTTGTTCATCTATCGAAAAGTAGCCTGAAATACGGATTCGTCGATGTTTCATTTAACGGACAAGAAAACAAAATGCAGTACCCTTCCCTGTAGACTGATTGAAACACGTGTTCTGGGTACAGGTGAATTTTGCTTTTGCTTTTATTGATTTCGTCCGCCTACATGACTAGCGTCCCGATTCTCCAAAGGTGGGGACGGGCATTCCTTTTGCTTTTAGCGCACGGTTAGTCAACAGATGGCGTGGACTAAAAGCGTTGTAGTAGTACAACCTTCCAATATCTACATAATAAGATCGTATAACTCGAGACTACTACTTTTAAGCACTACTTTTAACAGTTAAGTAAGAACCAACGGCACCGCACGTCGATTGTTAGGTGGGAAGCGTTTCAGGACAGCATGCTTCTCGAAGGGGCCGCTTCAAGACCGTCTTGAGCCACAATTTCCGCGAACATGAACATGGAAGAATATAACGGAAGTGATCATTTGGCCAGCAGGGGGGGGCGGGGGTGATTGGAGACACATGAAGGCTGATATTTCCGCGCACATGAACATGGAAGAACATGGGGCGTCGGACGAAAGTCTAAATGGAAAATCGCCTAATGGGATAATTGTCTAATATCTGCATAAATAAAAAATCTGGAAAATCATCTAGACGGAATATCGTATAACGGACAAACGTCTAGCTGGACAATAATATACCAGCGGTTTCTGATGTTATATGTATAGCCGCAGCGAGCGTGGTAGCGCGAGCTAAGCAGGGACCATAAGGTCGCGTTGATGTAATGAATCGCCTATGCAGTCTCGCAGCTAGAAGCTAGAAATCATCTGAAATTCCAACATGGTGGCGGTATTAGCTATGTCGACTCGCAACGAAAACAGTCGATAATGCGAGTTCAGAAGCGAGTAGGAAACTTTCGTCAGGAGGAATTCTTTATCTTACTGTCACGGATTATAACATTTAAAGCACTCACTCAGTCGGATTTAGCTAATCCAGCTAGCATTGTTACCATGGTAACGACAACTCTGTCATTGCGATTAAATTCTAGCTCCGAGAAAGCAAAGGCGAGACGTTGCTAAACGCGCCCTTAGACGATTTTCCATTATACGAATTTCGTGTTAGACGATTTTCCATTATACTGTTATACGTTATGTATGCGATTTTCCAGTTAGACGATTGCCCCTCACCCCGGGAGAGTATTGGCGGTGGGATTAGTAATTTGAGTCATATAGTATGCGCTAATTGAGTGAGAGAAGGGAATGAAAATCACAATTTATGAACCAGTGTGCACAACAATTTTAAAAACTTAATTCGGCTGAACATGGACATACACATGGGCTACCATACCTAAGCACTATCGCAAACGGTGCATTCAACACCACCCGACACCCGTTCGTATCACGGGCTTCAGCTGGTACGTAATTTGTTTTGACAGGCTGTGTTTTTTTTTATTCACTATCACACTTTACAATTTTTTACGCAGGTGTCCTACTAGACGTGACAAGAGGGGGAGTGAAAAACTTATCGAACACAGCTTAACATACTTTTCGTCACGGTCTCTGTCTTATTCCCGAGTTCCCAGACGAATTCGAACCTGACCTTAGCCATTCGTGGCATTTTCGCGGAAGAGTAGGGCCCCGTGATGCCAGGTCTCACGTCGATTATGGCACGAATTTACATTGGAATTACCTAACAAAATTGTCCCTCTCGCTTTCCGGTGCCATAGCTTGGATTGGAGCGCGTCATACATCCAATGTAACTTATCAGTGAAATTGAGTTGCTTTATTGAACCTGGCGAACGGTAAAAAACGCCACGTGTGCCCTCACCCCACAAGAGCTAATGGTCGCGTGTGGCATGTTGGCTACCAAACCAAAAAGTAACAACAAAAAACACAAGTACTAGATATGTCAACTTATGCAACTAACGCAAACATACGTAAAAAAAGGGCCTTAGAAGAGAACGTAACGCAAACACAAGAGGAACGACCATAAAATAAAAAATCCGTACACATAATGTGCGTCTAGTACAAAAAAAAAATAATAATAATAAAAATAAATAAAAATGATACACAGAAAAACATACAAAAATTTAATTACTAAAAGTGATGAAAATATTCTTCAGCTTTCAATAAATTTTCAAGGGACACAGTTACTGACATCCAGTAGTCACCTAATCAGGCACTTCTAGAAATGATTATTATCAGTAATAAATTTTCTGCAGTTTGGGTATGTTATTGTGAATCTTGCTGGCAAGGAAGGAGCTGCATTTATAGCTTTACTTAGCAAATTTAGGCTGAATGACAAAAACCATTCGATTCCTCATGTAGCAGTTGGTTACGAAAAAAGTTGTAGCATGTTTATTAATTCTGCAAAAGTTAATCAAAACTCTGTAAACATACAAACGGCGGAATAGCAGGATACGTAGCTGTTCAAAGAGACGGAATGAATGATCACGTTGGTTTTTTTTTTTTTAAATCATCACTCTAACAATTCGTTACTCTAAACTGCTAGGGTGTCAGTCCGTGGGCACATGGATGATATGCGCATGCGTGACCGCTTGGACAATTTGACAGGCTGGGTTTGTTAAAGGGACATTCCTCCTAGCGCCATTTTTCTCAATCCTTCATATCAAGTACGGCCACAAAGTTCTATTTACTCACCGTTAGCCAATCCCTTGCTAAAAATCAGTTTTAAAATGTGGCGTCTAGAGATTTTCTGTTGAATATTGGGAAATATATTTACTGTATCCTGCAAGTAAGTGATCCTTTGCGTACTTACAATAACTTTTACGTTTCATCTGTGTGTGTGCATGTACTAAATTGCTCATAATTACCATGAGATAAAAAATCTTAAGGAATAACGTAGTAAAAATTAAAATTATTTATGCCAATAGATCGCCGAAGAAGTATAAGACACTATAGTGTCCTCGGCCTAACTTGAGTTCTCCGCAGAACGAACACAGATAATCGATTGTACGTTTTCAGTAGCAGAGTGCCTTGTTGATATCCAAGATGGTTACAAAAACAATGGTGGCCATCGATGAAAGCCACCCCACACAGGAAGACGTAGCCGCTCACAAAATACTTGCAGGACTCAAGATACATCGCGCACACAATAGCCTAAAAAGTTATAAAGTGAGACGTTAAAGTGCGAAAACCATTCCGGTTTGCGCCGACCCAATTTTTGCATTCATGCTGTTTCGTCTTCTACGCCCAATGCCGACTGAGATAGCAACTGCGTTTCTCGCTGCGAGGAACGTAGCTACTATCTTAGTTGGCCTTGCATTACTGCGCAGAGTTTCGCGAAACGGTGCGATGGTAACATGCGCATGTGGCGATCGGCGCGTGGCTGTTATAAGACAGGCGGAGTGTACTTTTAATTTCCTATCATGCTTTATAATTTTTTGTCAAGATCTTAGAATTTTTAATCGGTGGGTCTAGCCCAAATTTTCTTTCCATTTTTACGACGTTTGACGTCAGACACTCCAACCGCAAGTAAATAAATAATTGGTAAACGATCATAATTTAGAATTTGGCGTCGAGTCATAATTGATGGCGACAACTGCAGACCTCGTTGGCGCCAATTCTCAGCTGCTCAACGTACCACTGCAGTCTTTTTACCGGCAAACCAGAGCGACGCAGATTTCCGTGAAAAAGAAAGATTTACTGCACACTGGTCATGTATACACTTTACAATCCTGAAGGTTACAAGCATTAATTTCCCGTCCAACGCTGTTTGGCCCAGTCCGTTCGACATGCACTCACATTGCAGAGTGCCAACTTTGACGCCAGAGCCCAGCCGTTAAATAATCCAGTTCCCGCCAAACACTTTAGCAACAGTCACATGCCGATGGAAAGCATGTTCTCCTTTCTGGCACATATCCACACATGGCGTCCTCTGTCTTGCAGCAAATGCCTCGTTACAAATTCCGTCGAACGTCGAACACAACTTGACTGCATAATAAGGCAATTAGGGCCTCGTTCCTTATATCAGGTAGACAGATAACAACCTTTCTGATATGGTTTTACTATTGTTTATGAGTTAGGACTAAAACGAATGAAAAGGCGACATAGCGATCACGAGTGGAGCGTGGCTCGCCTGTAGTTAGTTTTCCACCCAGTTTTAGCACAAAGTGTACGACTGGTTTAAGGAATATCTTGCACTATTTGTCTGAGTCAGTTTTGTAACAGTTAGTCAGTTTTAGCACTAACAGTTAGTTTTAGCCCCAACAATCAGTCAGTGAGTTTTAGCACAGTAACAGTCAATCAGTTTTAGCACAAAGTTGCTCAACTGGTTTAAGGAATATCTTGCA
>JAHWFP010267212.1:0-37974 GCA_023313725.1 Lithobius niger | reverse complement strand
TAACTTGGCAGCCTCTTTAACAATTTCTGGTTTTATGTTAACACTTTATTCTTCGTGAATAGGAGGTGTACACAATTTTTTTTAGCAACACAATTTACATTTATCATGACACACGTGTGTAGATGCGCACATCAATACTCACATTTCATTGTCAGAACTTTGGTCGATGCCGACAATACTAACAATGATTATAAGAATACTTTCTTAATTACGTGGCCTCCCATGCTATTCCCGTTACACCCTCAAGCTGCGAACCGTAAAAGGCGTGCTATTCGTATCGTACTGCATCCGTTTGTCCAATTTCATAGTTGGAGCATTCCCTGTATCGGTAACATTCTATCCTATAGTGGCCTATATGTTTAATACGGGGTTGAGCAGCCTAACAGCTAGCTACACATTTTCAGCGTTATTGAGGGTCAGATTTTGCATTGAAGCATTTGTTTTCATCAAGCGACACTCGGTACCCATCCTACTAACTTTTTGGAAGTTTTCGTTGCATTATTATACGGTCAAATGACCATGTTTTTTGACCCTTCGAGCACTGAACATTTTATGGTTCAATATAAATATTGCACGCTGATTTGCTAGCACTTTTTCAATAATGAAACAACGATGTATGCTTACAACAGTGAATTGTCACAATGTACACCTATGTTTTGTTGCTTAGTGTTAAAAATTTAGGGACACTAATCCTGCCTACAAGCATCCAGACCTAAAACTAGCAAAAGGGACCGTATCAGATCTTGCTACAGTTGTAGTTTAGGTTTCTCCATTCCTATTTGACCTGAAGACGTTGGTAATCGTCCTATGGAGATTAACATAAAGTAGTAAAAATGCTAACAGAATCTCATGAAATCAGTGGTTTTCATGAGACATGGGGACACAGACATGGGGATAGGCTTGAAATCTGCGTACTGACGAGGGCTACCCTCACACCAAGTTTCATCAAGTTTACATGGCCAGTTTTTGAGCCCCGACCGTTTGACCTGCTGCGGGACTTAACCATTTTTTCGAAGTGGCGTCGCGTGTTTTTTTTCCGAATAGCTCGGGTCACAGAGGTCTCACGGACTTGTGGTTGGCCTTAAAATGTGCGCGGGGACGAGGGCTACGCTGACACCGAGTTTCATGATGTTTAGATGGCCAGTTTTTGAACCCCGACACTTTGAACGATTTTCTGTACCTCTCGTAATGCTACGAAAAGTGCCTCTGGAGTCACCAGCGAAACAGGGTTGGTGCCAGGGTGGCCCATCTTCTGGGGCCGTCCATCTAGCATCGTTCCCCGGGCGCATGCTGATTTTGGTCGTGATCCGACCACTTTTCTTTTTTCCTGCGTTAGCTAACTCTGGTCTCGAGTGTACGCGAGAGAAGCCAACATCCGGGGGGGGGGGGGTCACAGGGTTTTTTATCGAATGACTTGAAAACATTCGTCCGATTTTGATGGGGTTAGGCTTGTTAGATCGGCCATGTGAAAAGACCTACCTTCCAATGTTCAGATCTCTAGCACTTCCAGTTCGCGATTTGACCTGCGTTAGCAACGCTAGGTACACCGCCACATAGTATATAGGGTTGGCCGAAAGTTGGCCGAACGAAGCACGGCGTTGCCCTGAGTCTTCCGTGCACTGCAGGGATGCTTTCCGCAGGTCCTGGACTGTCTGGATTGGTGGTTGGGCCTTCTGTGTTAGCAACGCTAGCTGCACCTGGAAACGTCGCACGGCCGAACATGGTTTTGCAACCGATCAGAGCATGATTTGTTCAGGACTTTGGCTACTTCATCCTGTCGACCCTCACTTTGTCACGGGTTTTTGGTTCTTGTTTTCGTTAGTAGGAATACCCTTCTTCTGCGTTAGCAACGCTAATGTAGGAGTCCAAATCATAGGTGTGGAGAGCAGGTTGACGAGACCAAGGAAACTAGCTATTCTCCGTACTAAATAAACCTGCCGAGAGTTGAAGGTTCTGTGTAGCCGTGAAGACCTGCCGAATCGCTCTCAACCACCTCGGTGTCCTAACTTAAGGAGTAGTAGGGTGGCAATGGTTACTGACTTGATTTCTGCGGGCTGAGTGCTCTACGTCTTCTTCGGATGGTTCGTGGGCACGAAGGACGGGTTAGCTGCTACGATGACGGAGTGTTTTTACTTTTTCGGCTAGGGCACACGAAGTTGGTTAGCATCATCAGTCTGTGTTTATGTCTTGTTCACATGGTTCAGGCACATGACTGGTGGTGCAGGCAGGTCAGGCCAGATCTGGTACTTTAAAGGAAGGAGTCCCTGGGTTCGCCTAAATTCCATCATCTACGTACACTTTGGTACTCGATGAATTCTCTGGAGGAATGGCAGCACCGGGTCGCCACCTTTAGCCTATAACAATGGTAACATTACGAAGGTGTGTAATATTGTTTGAACTTGGCAGAGACACACTAGCATGTGTCTAGATAAAAACATGTTCATGCATGATTTTCGAAGGCTTTTGAAATATGCATGTAGGTGTTTTTATTCGTATAAAACTGTGCAGAAAAGAAACAAATATATCGCATTATGCCGCTAGAAGATATATGTATGAATTTGGTTTACGTCTGCAAAAACCGGTAAACTGTGAAGACAAGTTCAGACATTGTAAAATATAGGAAACACTTTTATCACCTTCAAGAATGTTGCCATCAACAGTTTTCTTAAATTTTTGAGGAAGAAAACACCATTCCTCCTCTTCAGAAGTCCACACCACAGCAGTGAATATTCATTCGATTGATGTCAGAAACTCATTGCTTTAGAGCACTGTTATAACCATAAAGTGAAACACTGATGATATGATAATCTCGTGATGACAGAAACCACATTAGAGAAACTGCTCTGCATGTTGCAACAATTATTCACTAGAGCTCAGCACAGAGCTCAAACCAGACCACCAAACCTGGGATGCTAGTGTAAACAAGAAAAGCCACCGGCAGTTTCTAACCGTGACTTTTTTTCTTATTCCCCCTTCCCCCCTCCCAAAGAAAATGTGTGTACTTTACTACAGTATATACAGTATTGTATTACAGTATTATTATAAATGAAGCATTCTTTCTGGTAAATAATGTTGATATTTGATACCTTTGTGATGATGTTTAATGCTCGAGATAGCACCAAGTACCAGTTACCACACACTTAAAAATGTGCAACTCACCTTGATTAGGTATTAACGAAGTGTTTATTCAATCCTGTGTCATCCTCGATTAGTAAAGTGGTGACTGAATCAACCCAACACTTGTAGAACACCTTGTGGGAATACCATCCACCACTAGTTTAATGTAGAAAGCGTGCTATATATATATATATACGTGAATCACTATCAAATTTTTAAAACTTTATTGACATACTAAATTAGTTTAGGAAAGGATATATATGTCATTAGTGGTTACAAGAGTGTGGAGCTGATAGTCTTACTAATTGTTTTCTGTTTTTTTTTTGTATTAGTATATTTTTGTACCCGACCAAGGACATTCCTGTAGATGATGTAAAGTCTCAAGATGGCCGCTATGAACTGTTCACCCAAGTTAATGCGGCAATTAATTCAAATTTAAAAAACCTGATTTTAAAAGGTGAGATAAAATGTTAAACACAAAGCTATTACTGTGTTAACTGTTTAAAGTTTTAAATTATCTATTTAATTTTTAATGACAATTTATTGCCGTTACCTTGCATTAGATCCACTTTTAAACTGTTGTTCAATGTAGTTGGGTTCTTTGTGTAACTTGCGGTCTGATTTCGCGGTGGTTTGTAAACCTTTACATTTTTGGATTCATTGAACTGTGCGCAATCTGCAAATCATTTTTTTCCATTTGGTGACGCTTGTCTTTTGGTGCCCTTCTTGAAAAATGGCCACCAAAAATCAGTTTGTGGTATTCCTGCAAATATTTTTGGTCCGACAAAAAGTTGTTTCTGAGTTATGGTAGATTAAATTATCTCTGTTTTATGTTTTTTTTTAACTTCCCGTCTACCCTTTGGGTGGTAATCACTCCCTGGAAGTGTATCTACCATACTGACACTTCATATTCCTGATGATTTTGGGGTTTGAATTACTTCTGTGTGATTTTGCTAGTAATGAACAAAAATTAATGTAAATAGGTTTACCTGAAAGGTGGGAATGTAATTTTTCCAACAGTACTAATGTCATGTCCACCTTCTAGATTGGTGATTTTTAGAGCTGGGCGGTATCGGGATTTCACGGTTCGGTACGGTATCTGTTTTGGTTTTCGGGCACGGTATTGTTTTTTTTTTTACAATACAAAATGTTAAACTTATTTTAAAATTTTTTTATTGTAACGTACTTCAACGAATCAACATCGAAAAAGTTGTGTTGACTTTTAAATTATTTAAAAATAATGCTTTTCCCAATTTAAGATTTTGATTTTAATTCGTGCAAAACAAATCTCGTTCAGCGACCTTATATACGAGAAGGCATCTTTTTGGCTACAGCGGTTGTCTTCCGGTTGCGTTGTCTGTGCTGCAACTGCAACAAAGGCTTGCAAACGTAGACTGACAGATTGACAGTGAGTTGCCGTTTCTGTGCTGCTTTTTCTTTCACCATTTAACAGTTTGTTGGTTTTCAAGAATAAAGGTAGCGAAATAGAAAAGTGTACGATCGTGTGTGCAGTATTGAAACCAAACGATGTCATAGCCGAAAGCCGATTTTTTGGAGATAACCGAATTCGAAATACCGAAAACCGCGGTATTAATACTGATACCGCCCAGCATTAGTGATTTTGGACTAAGGGCTGTGATCCATGCACTTCCATTTACCCTCCTAGACTTGCACACACATAAGTGTTAGTAACCTATATTCTAAAATTGCTTTAATCATGTAAAAAGGTGTACTACTGGAAGTTTGTTAATTACGACCTTGTTGTGACATAAAGTTCCTGCTGGGCATTTTATGCTTGAAAAATAAATACCCCTATCCCGTCTGACCATCTTCAAAAAATAAAAAAGTAAAAATAAAAGCCTCATCTTCTTAAAGAAATTTTTGTCTAATGGCATAAAGATAAAGACACTCCACTTGCGGATGGAAATCCATAAATTCATCCTTTTACGGCTAGTTCTTTAAAGCTTTTTTTTGTAATGATTTATGCATAGGCATGTCGGGAGAAGCAATAAATATTCCACTATTTTTTTGCATTCTGTTCGTTTTTCCAATTCCAACCCAAACCAGCTGTTTCTGCTAGGCAGATTCCGGTTTCTTCAAAAAACGGCCGACATTAGTGGAGCCAAAGAAGATTGCTCAAGGTGATGCCACATATGGCAGTTTTGCCTTTTGCTCCACTAATGCTGAATCGCTTCTTAGTAAGATTGACGAATTGCGAGTTTATGTGCAACTTCACAAACCTTTGTGCTTTGGGATCAGTGAGACTTGGCTGCACCCCGAAATTTTGGACGCGGAGGTTGCCATTTCTGGATACCAGATTTTTAGGAAGGATAGGGAAGGAGAGAGGAAAGGAGGAGTGGCTCTTTATGTTAGAGATGGAATTATTGCACGTGAAGTTGAGCTTCAGAATACCTTTTCTGAGGCAGTGTGGTGCGAGTTGTCTTTACCAGCAGGGGATCTGATTACCGGTGTGGTTTATAGGAGGCCGACTATTTTGGTTGAGCAACACAATTTGTTGCTTCGTGCTCTTCAGGAAGTTGATAGGGGTTGTGAAGAAAGTTTTGATCATGGGGGACTTCAACTATCGTGAGATTGATTGGGTTAAAGGCATTGTGGGAGCCCCTGTTGACGGTTTTGCTTTTCAGTTCTACGAGGTCATTCAGGACCTTCTGTGGTGCCAACATATTGTGGAACCAACGAGAGCTAGGGGTAACGATAATCCGAGTCTCTTGGACCTGGTGCTAACTAAAGATTCTTGTGATATTATTGAGGTTCGCTATGATCCACCCCTTGGTAAGAGCGACCATGATGTTCTTTTAGGTGAATTCCTGAATTGCGATCCGCCCTCTTCCTGCAGTGCTACGAGGATGGATTACTCCAGAGGTGATTTTGATAAGTTGAGAAGACTGCTGGCTGATTTTGATTGGTCTCCCAGATTTTCTGGTAATGTTGAGGTCGACTGGTCCAGCTTTAAAGAGACTCTTTTGGAGTTTGTCGACGTCTGTGTCCCAAAGATTAAAATCCTGGCTGGTAAGCGTAAGCCACCTTGGCTGTCGGGGGAAGTGCTTCAAAGGATTGAGGTGAAAGGACGTATGTGGGGTCTTTACAGGCGCTACCCTACTAGGAGGAACTACAAAAAGTTTAGGTCTGCTAGGCGTAAGGCATGCAAAGCTCTGCGCAGAGCCAAACGTCGTTTTGAAGCAGGCCTGGCTGGAAGACTTAAGAGCAACCCACGAGCATATTGGAGCTACGTCAATCGTGTCAAGAATAAGACTAAGTCCTTTATGGAGTTTGATACTGCAAGGGGCAGTCGTACGAAAGGTGACACGGAAGCCGCTGAGGTGCTTCAGGAACATTTTTGCTCCGTGTTTACTCCTGAGGATGACCTTGAAGCTTTCTTCCTGAGTGATTTTTGGCATTCGATTGACGCAGACCAGGACAGGAAGAGGACTCTTGAAAGTGATTTTGTTTCCGAGCTCTGTGTGTTGAAGATGCTGCTCAGTGTTGATGTGTGTAAAGCTGCTGGGCCCGATGGTATTCATCCTCGCATTCTTCGGGAAGCAGCCTATGAAATTGCTAAACCGATTACTCACCTTTTTGCGTTGACACTTCCACGTGACTGGCGGATGGCCAATGTTACTGCCATTCATAAGGGAGGAAATCGTAGGGAACCTTCAAATTATCGACCTGTGAGCCTCACGAGTGTGATCTGCAGGATTTTGGAGCGTATTCTGCGTGGACATTTGGAAGAGGAATTGAGAAGGAGGGGGGTTCCATCTGACGTGCAGCATGGCTTTGTGCGTGGCTGCTCGTGCCTTAGTAATTTGCTTTTGGCCCAGGATGATTGGATGGAGGCTGTTGATAGTGGCGCTCATGTTGACTGTATTTATTTGGATTTTTCCAAGGCTTTCGATAAGGTCCCCCATCTGCGCTTAGTGAGAAGGCTACGTGATCTTGGAGTAAATGCTACACTTGTTGATTGGGTCGAGGCGTGGCTGAAGGATCGCAGCCAGAGGGTCGTAGTAAACGGCCAAGCTTCTTCGTGGAAGACCGTCACAAGTGGGGTGCCCCAAGGCAGCGTCCTTGGCTCCCTTCTGTTTGTTGTGTTCTCCGACAATGCATGGGATGATATCACTTCCCGTGTTTTGGCTTTTGCTGATGACGGAAAGATGGGCCGTAAGATTTGTAGCATTGAGGACTGTGAGGAGCTTCAGAGGGATTTGGACAGGATGGTGGCGTGGACCAAAGATGCTACGATGACGTTGAATATTGCGAAATGCCACATCCTGCGTATTGGCTGGCGGCCAGGAAAGCTGGCATTTCCTTACAAAATTGGTGGAGTGTCCCTTAATGAGGTTGAGTCTGAAAAGGACTTGGGGGTAGTCGTCTCTGCGAATGCTAAGCGGGCTAATCAGTGTGCTGCTGTTGCGACCAAGGCTAACAGGGCCCTTGGTCTTTTACGGCGGACACTTTCTACGCGGTCGCCGAAGGTGTTGGTGCCAGCTTATAAAGCCTTAGTCAGACCTCTGTTGGAGTATTGTTCTCCTATCTGGTCCCCGTATCTGTTGGGTGACATTAGGACCGTTGAGGCGGTGCAAAGGAGATTCACGAGGATGTTTTGGAGTGTACGGCATTTGGAATACGAGGATCGGCTGGGCTCGCTTGGGTTGGAAACCCTTGCTGAACGAAGGCAAAATCTTGACCTGATTTGTGTCTTCAAGCTCCTGAATGGGCTCGTTGACATCGATTGGAGGAAGCTATTGACTCTTCGGGTGGATAGGTTTGCTGGACCTCGTACTTTGTTTCTTCGCTGATGTCGGGTGGATGTTCGGAGGTTTTGCTTTGGTGTCAGGGTGGTCAGGGCGTGGAATGCTCTCCCTGATGACGTCAGATGTGCGCCCTCCCTCGGTGTTTTTAAACGTCGCCTGTCCCTATGCAAAACCACGGGATAATTTGTGGCTTCCACGGTTTTTTTTTGTCCTTATGGATTTTCGCCGTGTTTGGATTCATATTTATACTTATACTTATACTATACTTAATATAGTCTTGCGATAAGCGTATGGTGGTGGATGGAAAATTTGATTAATGTTGTGCCTTATTACATTGCCTTGCAGAGTCTCAAGGTGTGATTTACCCTGAATCGTTGTTAGCGGGAGCACTGTGCAAAGCGTTATGTTGTATCCTTGCATAAAATTAGTTTGGGATGTAAGTACAATAAGTTTGGTTCGATGCGTGCAGTATTGAAAATCTAACAGGGTTGCAATCGGCAATTTTATTTTAATAAACGATTTGCTATTTAGGGGTATAATACTTGTAGTTGAGCTTGCTGCATTACTGTGTGTTAGAAGTTTTTACATTTTTTTAATCAACTTGATGCAATTTTCTCAAAACTGGAGAAGCAATAAATTCCAATTCCACCTTAATGCAGTATTTGCACTTTGTAGCTTAACATGTGTGCAGTGACTATTGCGACAATGTTTTTATTATTTAAATCGTTATCCCCGAAGAAGAAAATAATATCCTGACTTAAAGTTGCAATTTAATTTGCTCTGTATTGTTTGTTCTACATAACTTACCACAGCATAAAAGCAGACAATTCACGTTTCTCTTGCATAAACAATATGTGAACAGAGGGTGCTGGCAGACAAAGCGACAGCCACTTGTCACTCAGTGTCTACCCATATTGCACCGCACGTTCTAATAAAAGGCACTTAGGACAAACCAAATGAATCTCTAAATCAGTGGAGTCTGACAAGTGGCGAAGAATTTTTTTGTGGAAATGACAGCTCTCCTGATAACATTTAAGTGGTAATGACGAAGAGTGTATGCCATTTTCTGAACAAGGAAACAACTAGGTCTGTATTGGGTGTTCAGATTATCCTATGTGATATGACTCCGACCAGTTATACAATGATATTCTAGGTACTGATAAGGTGTGTTATTGTTAACGATGACTAAATTTCCAGGTTGCAAGATCTGTTTTGGCCTGTGACTTGTATGTTTCCCCCTTTCTTTTTTTTTGGGAGGGGGGGAGGGGGATCTAAGATAAATTTGTTGGACTAAAAGTTGGTATTTTGTTGGTAGTTGGTTTAGTTTCGGAGTGCAACTTTTGCACCTGATCCAAAGTGTTAAGTTTCAACTTCTGACAATTACAGACCTGCATTGTTAAAATCACCTCTCAACACACCAAAACATTCGCCAAGTTAATCGCACCGCTTAATAATTCGAAGGTTAAATGAAAACTAGAACATTGCTACTTTCGGTAGCAATGTTCAAGTTTTCATTTAACGTCCAAAGTATTATTCGGTGCGATTAAGTTGGCGAATGTTTTGGTGTGTTGATATCACTCCTTTGAAGGGCCGAACCATTCGGAACTTGGCGGCCCCTTTTACCAGTTTTGGTTTTTGATATGATATCACTCCTTTTTTTTAATTGTGTATTGACTCAACTCCACTACCGTGCAGATGAGTAATAAAGTGGTTTTCAACAATTTGCTATTACCTTTTGCGTATAGGCCGAACCATTCTCAACTTAGTCACCTCTTTATTGCCTTTTGGTTTGGTTTTGATTTTCTTGTAATTTGTTGTATTTACTTAGTTTTGGTGTGTTGATATCGCTCCTTTGAAGGACCGAACCACTCTTAACTTGGTGGCCTCTTCACCAGTTTTTGGCTTTGTTTATTTTGCTTTGTTTTTACACTTGGTGAATTGGACGTGACTACAATTTCTTTGCAACGTTGTTTAGATTTATCGTGATACACTAGTGTGTGTCTAAGCACTCACGTCAGTATACACGTTCTCATTGTCGGAACTTTGGCCGTCCAATGAGAGACGATGCCGACAATACTAACAATGGTTATAACAATATTTTCGTACTTACGCGCCCTCCCACGCCATCCCTGTTACGCCCCTAGGCTCCAAACCATAAAAGGTACGCAGTTCGTATTGTAGTGCACCCATTCGTCCAATTTCATAGCTGGAAGCCTTCCCGGTATCTGGGAATCGACGAATAATCACCCTATGGGATTTAACATGGGGATGAGCGGACTAGCTAGCTAGTTAGTAACACATTTTCAACGTTATTGAGGGGCATATTTTGCATTAAAAGCAGCATAGCTGGCATTCAAACACGAGTTAATTTTTGTCAGGTGGGTCATTGCTCTCGATTTCAACACAATTTAAGCTTTTGTCCCGCATTATTATTTTTCCCCAAGTACCTGAAATGTGCCCAACTATGCTTCAAGATATAAGACACTGACGCAATGGCGTCGCGCTACAATGGTTTACAACCTCGACAATTGAATTAATGTAATGTTTGTTGCCTAACTTGGCGCGACACACTAGCGTGTGCCTAGATATTGATTGTGAGCTCGTTATGAAAATATAATTGAAATTGTTTCTTTGGTATAATTAATGGTCTCTGGTTAATTATATTTTCAATAAGTGCCCGTTTTATTACATTTTATTGTAAAAAAAACAACTCGGCACGATAAGTTAGTTTCATTTAATTTAGGCCTAATTAGATTATTTTCTTCTGTTTTTTTGTATTCAGTAACCTTTCACGGATTTTCTTCCCCATAACTGCTTAGAGAGACGATGAGATACTTTATTTATTTTAGATAAGTTACAATTACAATGTATCATTTCAATTTAATTGTGAAACGGAAACAATATGTTAACCGAGGCGGCATTCTTACTCGGCTATGAAGGACAATTATTTGGATAACAGATGGCGTGTTCTTCCAACTTTTATGCAAATATCATTACAAATAATTACAATCTTTGGATTTCAAACATCCCCAAATGTCAAGCCATAAAAGGAACCTATTGGAAAACATGAACTGAATTTCAAATTTCAAGCATATCGGTCGCACAAATTATTTTATGTGATTAATAAGTAATAAGCGTGAAATCAACGATTTTGAGATACCTTTTTCGTATCGAAATCCTTTATGCACTGCTCTGAAAGAGGACTTTCTGTTGTCTACTCGGTACACTTCGTCAATCTATACAATTTCCAATACTTTCTGTCCCATTAATGTTTGATATTTAATACCAGAAAATGCCGGTTTAATGTCTCAGGCAAGAGAAGCAGTAGCTAGCATTCGCTCATGTCCGATAATGTCCTGACTTTAAACAACAACACTCGATGGCATGGAAGGCCAACAATCTGAAATTGATGGGCGAAGCGGAAGCGCGCTTCTAGGTAGTTAACCTGTTTCCTTTCTTCCCTTTCATACCCCTGCATTGCTAGCGTATTTTTCTTTAAGTTGGCTTTTCAGATATAAACAGGGTGGAAAAGGAACTAAATATAGGAGAGAAAGTTACCCCTCGTATTTTGGTGAGTAATGGCGATGTGTGTTAAGTGTTATGTAGGTTAACCTGGTGTTGTAGTACGCAAGCTCATCCATACTGAATTGAATACTCGTTACTACACATCTTTATGTTGGAAGTCCTATCGACAGACCATCTCTATTTCTAAGCTTAGCAAGATAAAGGCTTTCAGTGAGTTTCAGGGAGGGCTAATTATTTGTGTCTGCCGTAAAGATCTTTTAGACAATTTGGATTCGATGTCTTTTTCAGTGCTAGGAATGTGTTGCACCAGAGTTTGTACACATTGTTTAATCGCAGTATTGGAAATATTGTTGTCAGAATGTTTCATTTTACTTGTCATAATAGTTTAACATGGTAGTATAGTTCACTGCCTGTTTGTTTTACCACAAAATTTGGTAATTTGGTTAAGATGACGATTTTTAAATACTAATTTAAAAGGCCAATAAGAAAAAAATAATATTGGTAATTTGTACCCGAGTGTTAAATATCATCTACTCAAAACATGAATTCCCCAGAAAATTTTAATGCTGATTTTAATATGATCACACAGCTCGGAGCAAAAATAAGTCCAATCCCTTTAATAATAACGTAACACATTCCTGGATTTTAACAAGTATGCAATGCATTGTTAGGCTGCTAAAAATTAATTAAGTGGTTCTCGGGAGTAATATCAAAAAATATTGATGCGAGTGAGCGACATTTCATTTTTATTATTTGTAATTATTCAGATACAAGCGACGTTTTTTTTTTTACCAAAATAAAAACTAGTTGACCCCTATCACTTTAGTTGTTCGAGTATAGGGTATAACGGTTGGAAGTTTCAACTACCGGTATATACCTTTAGTGGTACAGACTGCAATGAGAAAGTCTAAATTAATCTTAAAAAACGGTGCAATTAATACCAAGTGCACTTTCAAGTTTCGTTTATATAGTAAAAACCTTTTTCACACTCGCCACATTCAAACGGTTTCTTTCCAATATGTACAAGTGGACTTAAAGTGTACTGTGCCGCCGAAGCCTTTCTGTACTCAACACATTCAAACAGTTTCTTCCGTCGTGTGGGCAAGTGCGTGCGTCCTTTAGTAACGCTTGTGAGCAAAAGCCTGCCCACCCTCTTCACATTTAAATAGATTCTAACAACTGTATAATTGCATTCAGCGATAAACCTCTCTTCTTGTCAAATGCTTTCTACATTCAACACATTTTTTTTAAAGATTTCTTTCCGTGGCATATATAAATGCATGTCACATGAAATTAAACTTGTTCGCAAAAGCCTTTCCACATTCAACCAATTTCTGCAAGTGCGTGCTTCATAAAATTGGATTTGTGCGTAAACACCTTTCCACATTCAAATGATTTCTGTCCACTGTGTACAAGTAGAAGATATTCTAAAACGAAACCACTTTCCCAGTTCTGCAGCAGCCGAAACCGTCGTGTTTATAGGTAATGAGTTAATGACAAGCAGTCGTGATTCTCAAGCTTTGCAGCTTTAGTGCAGCTTTGCAGCAAGCATATCGTGTAGCATACGAAACCAATCGCCAAAATCGTTGCGTCCATTAAGGATATCCTGAATATCTCCATTACTCGTAGCGTTTTTGTTTGTTTGATATAAAGCTTTGCCACAAGTCTCGTCTCGTTGAAAATGTCGAGCATACCAGGAGCATCAGATGCAAACTGTGTGAATGGAGCTCAAGCTGGCATGGTCAGCAGCTCCAGAACGAGTTTGATTAAAATGTTGATACACGATCGGAATTTTTGTTTTTCCCAGGCTTAACAAAAAGTTCCACGTGCTAAGAAAAAAATCATGCTGGTGCGCCCGAGAATCATTTCATTAACTTTTAGCTGCCTTACTAACATTTTCATGTAGCTTGAAGTAGGTATGTTTTGTGATGTAATACTGTTTTGTTTGAAATATGCAAGTTTACCAATTTTGAGTCCGGTAGTACGCGCAGGGGACACTGTCTAGGTTTAGGTTATGATATATGTTTTTGGAAATTCTAAAGGAATTTCTATCATTCACACATTTTATTGGCTCTCATTTCAACTTTTCTAAGCTCTTACAATTTTTTCATGGTATGCTCTTGGTCTTACACATTTTAGGTGATAACCTCCGCCGGTGATTATGCTTCACAATACATGAATTTCATGAATGTATTCTTCACAGCACAAAAACAGGTGTGCATCTACTGATCCTCTTTAAGCAATTGTTGGGTTACACTTTAAATGCTTATTAATGCTTTATGCTTCAATGTACGATTTTTTTTGTTCGCTTTCAGAATATTGTGATTGATACGTGCATGCTAGATAAGGATTCTGGACTCTTACAACAGGTGAGTTTTAGCTGAATGCAGTAAGCACGTTGAAAAATTAGGTCAATTAATGTTTATATTACAATTTTTTTTTAAATTTTACATTGGCTAGTGCTGTACCGAGCACACGTTTTCCTGCCGTGCTGAGCACCTAAAAAATGCCTGGTACACCGAGCAGAACCGAGCACCTTCATTAATCAGCACTCGTTAATGCCACGCAGGCTTCGAGAAACAACAAATCTTTTCAATAAAACAGCCTGCTGTAGCACGGCACCTTATGACTGGGCACCTTATCCTAATACATTTTTTTTAATAATTTAAAGTTTGTAATGTGAGATGGCAATGAATTATACCCAATACACCAATTATGATCACTTAATTCCAATTCCAGCCAAACCAGTAAACCCAAACTCCCCCACAACCCCGACTCAAGAAAAAAATTGCCCTTATTTCAAAGTTTGTTTTAAAAATTCTTCAAAAGACTTTTGGGTGGGGGGGGGGGGGAGTTGGAAGAGCGATTAGGGAAAAATAAATTGGTAACAAATGAATTACCTAGTTGGCTGCTTGGTCCTGTTTCTTCAGTGTTTTAGATTCCGCAAGATGTTTGTTATCAATGTGGCGTCGCACGTCGCGTGCCAAGACAACACAAGTCGCGCCGCTCAGCTCTGTTAACTGGATGTTTTTACTTGGTATACCGAGCATTGCCGATCATGCTCTGCTCGGCGAGAATCGCTTCAACAGCTCGGAATCGGTACAGCCGTAATATTGGCTTAATTTATTTTCAGGGTTGTGATCTGACTGGTGGAATATATTTCAAAATTCCTCATCTGGAAGGATTTCTACAATACTTACTGGTATGACCAATAAAACAATCTTTGTTTTCTGCGAATTAAAGATAAAACGTATTCGTATGTCTTGATTTTAGTGTTCAACAGTTTCCATATATTTTCACCCCAGTAAACGATGCTTACAGTTTTTATTTAAGAATTGATCATCTTGTTTTTTGCAGTGGGTCTTTCTACCCGACATCCATTTGCGCCAGATGTTAACATTGCCACCTCCAGTCAAAGTCGATTTTAGAGCAGCTTGCTTTTGCCATCGAAATCTCATCGAGATTGGATATGTTTGTTCAGTGTGCCTGTCAAGTAAATATAATTTACATATTTGTGAACCCTCTGAGTACTAATGGCTGAGCGAAAAGCAGCAGTCTCAGACCTACCTTCATATTTCTGGGGCAAAAAATGACCCATGTCATGGCAGGCTTAAAAATTGTTATCTCCAGCAAAAACTAAGTATTTTTATAGATATGCCTTCCATTAAAAAAAAATCTGAGCGGTTATCTCTAAATTTAGACAGCTGTAACCAGCCAATCAATAGGCAGCTTTCAACAAACAGCAGGGCCGATAATTCGGCCTGTAGGGCTCAAGCATCAGCTACTATTGGGCCGAATTATCGACCTGTAGTGCTGAATGGCTGAAGCCCTGTTTATTTAGTAGTAAGTGCTGCAAAATTTTGGTTTTCATATAGCCGATGAACTTGCTCTTCCAACAGCCGGCTAAACGAAAACTGTTAACAAATACACAAGTCCAGTATCTACCCTTCCGCATCATTCAAAACAGTCAATTAATATTTACGAGACATTTAGTTGTAGTTAGTGTTGGGTAGGGGTGTGCAAGTAGAATAATTTTAATTCGAGCCGAGTTTGCAACAGGGAGTCAAGTATCAAGTCCAGTTCTAGTATGTTATGGATTTATTTTGTTTGCAAAGTTCTCTTTAATTGTTTTAAGATACTAAGACGAAGTTAAGATAACAAGAACAAAGTTGTTGCTTAACAGTGTGCGTCGTGGTTTTCCAGTTTTAAGAATATAACTTGAAAATGGTTTGAGCTATTGTCTTGAAATCTGTACCATCAGAAAGCACTTGTTGAGACGATGGATATGGAATGTTGAAATCGGTAAAAAATTGAGGAAATTACTGCGTTTTCACCGGATTCGAGTTTCTCGAATATGGATGAGAGTAGCGAACCGAGTTAAGATTAAAAGTTGCATACTCAGCTCGAATTTTTTCAAGTATCTCTGGTGTTGAGTGTTCTCCCCTCCCCCCCCCCCTCTCTCTCTCTGCAAACGTTTACAAGTCTAAGCCAACTAAGCCATCAAATTACCTAACCTGTATTTTTTAAGGCCCAAATATTTTTATTCGATTATTTCGCCGAAGATTGACTGATTTTAAAATTTTTCTACACCATTTTGGTTGTTCATTAGCATGTTTGTGAAGCT
The DNA here is from genome assembly GCA_023313725.1 of Lithobius niger. Classification (NCBI taxonomy): domain Eukaryota; kingdom Metazoa; phylum Arthropoda; class Chilopoda; order Lithobiomorpha; family Lithobiidae; genus Lithobius; species Lithobius niger. The sequence goes on along the minus strand of JAHWFP010267212.1, from coordinate 21,939 downwards.
CGATATGATGTGGCTTTTCGGTTCCTAGGCCCATGTTCCAAGGGGGCTCAGGGTAAAAAATAAACTGCTAAAAGGTTTTCAGTATGTTCAGTTGTGTACAGGTCCCGGTAGCTTACGACGGGATCTTTCTAGCAGGACTGTGCCCCATGGTACTACCGAGCGATATGAAAATGAAGACACGGATTCAAACAAAAAAGCAAGCAAAAACAAGATGCACTAACACTGCATTAGTAATTCGACGTGTCGTATGGTAGAATAAAAAAAAATCTGTAATCGACGTATGAAGTTGGAACGGCAGACATACCAACAGGACACTATTAAAAAATCTGAATGCATGGTGTACTGAAGAATATCTACTATATTACACATTATATTAAAAAAAATTGTCTCGTAACTTTTGCTACTATGATACGGCAAATGAGCCAGAATCTTGTGTGCGACGATGCAACCACTGACCAGATAAGTTTTCATCGGACGCTGATATTGGTATTCTTACAAAAAAAAAAACTGAAGGCTTCGTTGTTGTACAGTTTTCCATACCCGTTGTTCTTGTTCATCAGACTTTTACATTTTTTAAATCTTCGAACACCATATTTCATAAATTCAGCAGGTAATTTGGTGGGGGGAGTAGGAAATCATATTGCGCTGAGGGTACGTGAGGTTGACTACTTTAAATTTATTTACACTTTTTAGGTGTATTAACAAAAGTTAAAATATTCACACGAAAATTGTGACAAAGTCCACGTTGAATATAACACTGCAATTTCATATGGCCAATTTTTGTTAGGCTACTCAATACAAAGTACTTGTTTTACTAGTGTTTTATAATTATCTTTATTATTATTATTTGTAATTTTAAATCTGTGGTTAAAACTAATGTCGAACCAATAAAACTTACGTGAGACGGATTTAAAAAAAATCTGAAAGTCAGAGGCCATTAGGAATATCCCGCCCTTCCTTTCCTCCGGCCAGTCCGCCACTGTCAAAACAGGACATCATTCGCTTTGCTCACTCGTTCAATAGGAAACAGCACCACAAATACGCGTAATAAAACACTGTAATATATCGCACCCGAAAAGCAGCAAGGATGGCGCAGTAATTAACAGCAAAAGTCTTATACGAGCTTCGCATTCATTGTACCGTCCAGATTCAATCATAGAAATTCGGTGTATCATCCAGATCACCGCAAAGGTAAGTGATGACTCACTTTGTGTTGTTTTGCGCCATACGAGATGAGCCATCTCGAATTACACGATAGCCTCTAACCGACCGCAATGTTGAAGAGCTGACTTGCCGAAATACGCAGTTACACGCCGCAATTTTTCGTATGATGGGCGTTCAGCGCACACCTTTACGCTGAGGAAGCGCTGACGTCAGCCACTGATCGTGTACAATTTGACGACGGTTTTTCGCTCAGAGACCTTTTTAGAGGTTAGCGAACTAAAACCGGCCTAACTAAATTAACTACAGCATAATACCTTGTGTGCTGGCGCACTGCAACTCACCCACCAGCATACTTGAATTTCGTCGGATCAGAATTGAACAAATGTGCCTGGTTTTTGAGGAGATATCGCTGACGTAAATCTGCTACCCCCGTTTTATGGCCACAACCGCATTAATTCGACGTGTGACTCGTCGAATTAAAAAAAAGGGTCCTCAGATTGCCCTCGAGCAGTAAGCGTGCCCTGGCCGCATTGTTTTTACGGGGCCGTAACATCTTTAGACGTTCATTAATCTAACAAATGCGTTAGGCTGGAGAAATAAAGTTGCCATTCATAGAGTTTATGGAAATATATCGCAAGTAAAACCTCATTTTGTTTTTATTTCAGTTTTTTGTTCCTTCAGTCCAATCTGCTCTACATGCCAGTAAGTTCGTTTCTCTTTAAGCTACTGTGTATTTAATTAATTTCTGTAAATGAATGGATATAGGATTAACATTCGTGACATATTTTTTTAATTTTCCAGAACTGTTTTCAAATTTTTGGGTCCTACACCAGGAAAAGCAAAGAAAAAAAGAGGAAAAACCGGCCAATAAGTCAGGATGGAAAAATACTTTTATTTTTTGTACATACATAATAAATTTACAAATATACAATGTGTTTGTAGCTGTATTGCTGCTTGTGTAAAAGTTTGAAAAGTTCATTTTAATGAATTTTCTTTCTGGTTTTGGCATTGTCCATTTTCAAGGCAGATAGACGTAGCAAGGTCAATATTAATAACAGTGCATTTAAAACATATGTAGTGACACAAACAACACAAAAATCGTACAAAATAAAGTACAAGATGTATGCCAGGTACAGAGATCCAAGGTTGCACAAAATGGCAAGTACCATTTGAATTTTAGCTGATGAAAGACTGTTCCACTGGCCTGCAATAAAAAGAAAAAGAAAATTTATGCTAAATTTAACCTCTCGTCATAAAGTTTTTAGTGCTAGAGTAATATGTTCAAGGGGATAGAAATCTATCCATCTGAAACATAAAAAAATTACTTCTGAAATCATAATTGTCCTAAACACACTTACCGTAAATCCCCGAAATAAGCTCATGGGCTTATAAACGAAGTAATGCGTTTCTTACTACCTGCAAATACTTACTTCAGTAATTATGCTTAAAATCATCATTTTACGCTATCACTGCTCATTTATCAACTAAAAACTCCCTTTTTAGCTTGAATCCAAACTTTCTCTCCTCTCCCACCAGGGGCGCTGCTACTCCTCACTAGGAGGCCGCCATCTTGTTTGTTCCCTTCATCACATTTTGAGCACATTGTTAGGGTAGGACGTGTTTGGCATCACTGCCTTTGTTTTCGAGTTGGGAAGCAAAGTTATCAACTTTTTTGGGCATAATTATGACCACGATAGAAGCATCAAACGATCTATTACGTGAGAGACTCAATTTTCAAGAAATTTGATGCGTGTAGCTGCAAGAAACAGTCAAGAGATTTTCACCCTCTTTGCCGTGAGTGTAGACCCTGCAACTTCGTCACCAAAGTATGTGAACTGTGCGATTTACATCATCGTTCAACTGTGAAGGACATTTTGCATACGTGGAAGAAATCGGATCAAAAAGCAGATCAAAGGGCCAGGGCTGCAACGGCAGGTTTGGTTGAGGACGAAACGGCTGCAGGTTGTCAACGAAGTAATGCGTTTTACTACTATGTGGTAGTGCTGGGTGCAGTGGTTGTGCACGGTTGTCCTGCAGTAGCCTAGGCCTTTGTGAAAGATAAGTTCAGGCATTCAGCTCAAAGAAATGTGACTACATGAGTTCTGGCGAACTTGTGCGATAGATTGTTGTGACTGGAGCCTGCGGGCTGCTTGGCCTCTGTTTCTCAATTTTTGTGGTAGGCGCCAATGGTGAGGCTAGGCTGGGTGCAGCATTTAAAGTTGGTTGTTCAGGGAAGGCCGACAGGGCGGAAGCTTGGAGTGCCTTTGTCGCATCTGTTTAAGAAGGTAGCACCTATCAAGATGCCTGACTTAATGCACCTTACCTTGGGGGCTGTACTGACACTCCTCTTTAAGGAGATATATGGAGTGTAGGCCTTTGCCTGGAAGTGTTCCAGGGGTGAACAAGTTTTAGGTGTGAGGCTGAAGCATGTGTTTGAGTGCATGCCATACAGGGGCAGGAGTGCGGCGCTGGTATTGTGTGCTGCGGCTACCACGCCGGGATGTGTAGGGCGGTAAGTGGCCTCGTCCATTCGTAGGATGGTGGGGAGCGCAATCAGGCCTTCAATCATCAGGTGGGTCCCAGTCTGGGACTCGTGCGGTGGAGTCGATATTATTCTCCTGTCTGGTCCCCATATCTGTTAAGTGACATTATGAATGTTGAGGCAGTGCAAAGAAGATTTACGAGGATGTATTGGAATTTACGTCATTTTGAAGACTATGATTGCTGGGCTTGCTTATGGGCGACAGAATCTCTATCTGATTTGTGTCTTCCAAGCTCCTGAATGGACTCGCCCAACCTAGTGCTATGACACCTTCGCATCCCTCATTAGACTGTCTGAAGCCACCCTTCTCTCTGCAAAGCCCCTGAGGTAACATTCTCTTGGACACGAGAGAGTTCTCATGGCCAAGGTTCATGCTTGAGCATAGCATTAAATTAACACAAGTGTCGCGGCAATGGCTTGGGGAGGAAACCATGACACAAACCAAGATTTTTTTTTGCACTGATGTGTTGGCAGTTTGCAGCACTTCAACCTCATTTTTTGAATGATTTTATCTTCTATTGGCTAACAAAGAAGAATTATGATTCATCTTTTATGCCAGCAATCAATTTCAAGCAGTATAGCCGAGAATTTTGTTTGGTGGGGGGTAATAAAAATGGAATTTAAAATGGGTGTCGGAAAAATTCATTTGAAGGTAAGGGGGGGGGGGGGGTGACAAGTCCCACGATGTGCAGTACCCAACTCATTTTTAATAATTTTAATGCCTTTGAAATGTTAAAAAGCCAGTTTTCGGAAGTAACTAAACTGCAGTTTAAATTGCAGTAAATGCTATGTTGCATTTTACCAGATTTTTACGCTTAATTTCGGGTCTTGAAAGGGGAGAACGAGAGAAATGCCACTGGGTGTGCCACTGATCAATATGGCGATGGCCAGACAAGCTTCCATACCTCATTGTAGCATTGGAAGTTCAACTAAGGTGTTTTCCCTGCAGATGCTAGAAGATGAAGGCAACAGGAGCATAATGTAACAAAAATATGGCACAAGATTGGCTCGCAGCTGAAGCGACAGAGCGTTTACTGTTGCATCCATCCTTTGCACGAATGAACAGCTTCTCCTGGTATTAGCAACTGGTGGTGTCATGTGATGTGCCGCTGCTATCCAGTTTCTGCAGTGGTCGTGTCCGGGCTGTAACGTCCAGAGGGAAAGTACCCCGACTGTGGATATTTAGTAGCCGTTCTTTTATGTTGTGTTTTTGTTATTATACATTATTATTATCTGTTGTGTTGGCTTGAATTTCAACAGGCATGGCATGGCACAGCAACACTAAAGCCATGTACGCAAGTCCTATCTGATCATAAATTTTTGAGCAATAGTTTACTTTGGTTTTTTAAACAATTCATCATGAAGACATGCAAAACCATAATTGCAGCACAAATTTGCAGTGAAAGTTGCACAGCAGGCGAATGTTACGGTGACATCACTAGTTTAGTTACTTGTCACTTCTTCAGGCCACTCAAACTGAATGTGAATGAAAATTCTACATAAAGCTTACTGGCTTATAATGTCAAGTATTCCCTATAGGGATGTGCGATACTCGAAAAAATTCGAGCCGTGCCGAGTATGAAACTTGTAGTCGAATCCGGTGAAAATGCGATAACTGCGTCAATTTTTGACCGATTTTGACATTCCAATACACCAAATCGATCGTCCCGGCGAGAGCTTTCCAGTGGTACAGATTAAAAGTCAATACCTGAAACCATTTTCAAGTTATATCCTTAAAACTGAAAAACCATGACCCACACAGTCAACAAAGCACCATCTTTGTTCCTATTATCTTAACAAATTAAAGGGAAACTTGCAAACAAAATATTTCCACCAAATACTCGAACTCTGCTCGATACTCGATTCTTCTGTTGTAACTCGGCTCGGCTCGGCTCGATTCGAATTAAAATTTTTCTACTCGCACATCCCCAATTCCCTGCTACCCGTTTTTATAGTCATAGGGTGGTATGAGAGGGAGTAACACCATGTCAGCATGTTTTTTGAATATGAGAACAGAAGGGGATTTCACCACTTTCGCCGGCAGCTTGTTCCACATGTTGCATACTCTTGTCGTATTGCCGTCCGACATCTTTGTTTCACAGCCTTAACTCCTTGGTTTCTGGTCCCAAGATCTTCAGTGACAACAAGCCAAGATTTCTCAAGTGTGAATTTCTAATTGTCTACATAACGACTTTTTCTTGATGACCAAAATATGATTTTTGATAGTGAACTAAAGTTGTGTTTTGAGTGGTCTGATGAAGGTGACAGACTCGCAAGTACCTAGTGATATCACTGAAAATTTGCCTGCTGAGCAACTTTCACTGTGAATTTGTGCTGCAATTTTGGTTTTGCGTATCAGTGTTAGTGATGACTGTAAAAGTAATCTAATCTGATCATCTCAAATACAATGCAAGTGCCTGAGAAACACTATCTCTAGCAAAAAGTATATCCGTAAATGGCACACACAAAAAAAAAAAACACTGACGTAATCCAATAAATAAATGCAAGAGCCTATGAATACATACACGTTATAGGACATGGGAGTGTCCATGCTGTAAGGATCGCTTCATGTTCCATCCCTTGTTACAAGGTCGTTTGGGAAAGAAGTTATGGGTTTTGTTTCCTGGCCCCAAGGCCCAAACCAGTTGATTCAACATCGCTAGAATCTCATTTTGCCACAGAAACGCTGAAAGACATTACCTTTCCAGTACGCACGTTAAATGGCGTTCAATTCATTATAAAATAACAACAAAAAATACCACATATATTCACATAATGGACAGAACACTGTCCAGCTAAGTTTCAACACTTCTCAAGTGTATTCATCAGGCTTCTCCGGCAAAGGCGGCAAAGTTCGAAAGTGTGGTTGGAGCAGACGACGATGTAAGAAGTAGTCCAATAACGGCAGAAGCCTGATGAAGACACTTGATGAGTGTTGATAATTAGCTGGAGAGTGTTTGTGTCCGTTATACGAATATATGCGGTATTTTTTGGTGCTACTTTATAACAAATTGATGAGTTGTCGAATTTCACAAAAAATGGCATTGAGTTAGGATCAAGGCCTCATGGTTCCTCACGTAAAAACGAATCGCGTACTATTTCAAATAAAATAAAAAAATTACTTTACTGTATTTACAAAAAAAAAAAAAAACGTTTTTCTCCTTTTCCGGGAGGGGTCCAATAAAGCCTAAGCACCAGGCAGGCTTAATCTGGCATTGGCCAGGATGTGTGAGACACATAATTTCTGCCCCCGTCTGCCTTGACTTGATGATGCTATCTCCTTCCCTGTTTAAAGATCTTGCAACACTGTTTCATGCATAGTTGCTGCATTCCTTAACTTGTAGCACAAACAATATTTGTCCCGTCAATTATGAGGTTAAAACTTGAACAACGTATTTTTAACGTGGAATAGCCAGAATGAAAGGTAGTGTTTCTAAACTAGAGGGAAGTGAGAAAAACTGTTTCTTAACTCGAGGCAACTGATCCAAACTCCTCCCACTTTATATAAGCGTGACGTCATGGAGCTGAGACGTTGCTGAGGCAAGTGAAGCAGGTTTTTTCTCGCTTACTTTCTGATCATTTACTGATCCAACATGACTGTCATCACCAGTAGTAGCTGAGATGGTTGTGTTTCTAAACAGCAGGAAGTGAGATATGGAAAATGTCTAAATTTTGGAACAAAATCCAATTAAACAGAGATTAATAAGCATTTGTATTATGTTCTTACTAACATTTTTCTCGCTGAAAATAGATGTGGCAGAGATTATTGCTAATTTTTCTAATCTTGACAACGACTAGTGAGGCAGTGCGGTTTCTAAACTGATCGGTTTTGATGACGTTTGGGGCGTGGCTTAGAGGGATGGGCGTGTTTCTAAACTAGAGGGAAGAGTGAGATACATTCTTCTAAGCCACGCCCCACAACGTCATCAAAACCGATCAGTTTAGAAACAGCACTGCTCTACTTGTCGTTCTCAATATTGGAAAAATTAGCAATAACCGCTGCCACATCTATTTTCAGCGAGATAAATGGTATTAAGAACATAATACAAATGCTTATTAATCTCTGTTTAATTGGATTTTGTTTCTAAATTCAGACATTTTCCATATCTCACTTTCTACAGTTTAGAAACACGACCATCTCATCTACTATGGTGATGGCAGCCATGTTGGATCAGTGAGTGAGTGAGAAAAAACCAGCCTCACTTGCCTCAGCAACATCTCGGCTCCATGACGTCATGCTTACGTAAAGTGGGAGGAGTTTGGATTAGTCGCTTAAGAAACAGTTTTTTTCACTTCCCTCTAGTTTAGAAACCCCACCAATCCATCTCATTGGGTGCCTTCGATTACTACCAATCCTAACTCAACCATCTGGAGGCAGTTTGGTACCGTGAACACACAGAATGCCCATGAGCAAAATTGTTTTCTGCCTCCAGACTGGACGAGTTTGGTTGAGTTAGGCTTGGGGTTTTCGAAGGGTCATCACTAGCTAGCCCCACTGATTACCAAATGTCACAGCGTAGCTCACCATACAACCAGTATGAAACACTGTCTGTGGAGGCGCGCTTATCATATACATCGAGAATTCGTGTAATCCTAATACGTATGATGCAAGCATTTATGAAACAAAGAAGTGTCAAAATTTGCTGATGAAGTCAGTTTACGCTCAGCTCACCGTTAGTAGAGTGCTAGGTAGCAAGGTTTGGTAATCAGTGGGGCTAACTAGTGTTCACCTTTTCGAAGACCCTGAATCTTTCCTCTAGTTTAGAAACACACCCAGAGATGTAACGTGATAATTTTATGGATACTCCTTCATGTTGCTTCTGATAAGGGAAAATATTGCCTACCCAACATAATGAAGACGGAATAAAATATGATTCCATATAAGCTGTTCGGTTGATTCAAAGTAGACTTTTTTCCAACGACAGTTTCCACTAAACCAAAGCCTTTCCCATACCTAAAGACAAAAATATCGTGCATTAAAATTTTGCAAGCACTCGGTGCCCCGCCTCTTCTAACGCATGACTACTTACTTCGACATGAAAGCCTTGGAACAACTCATGTGTTCGCTGATGTCACACATAGCAACATAGCTTTTATCAACTTCCATTTTTGTTTCAACATAGTAGGCATAACACGTAATTATCACCCCTAATAAACCAACAACTGCTGTCGATAACCGAATCCAGAGTAACTTCTTTGGTAACGACGCCATGTTTGTAAACACAAGTAGTGAACGATATTTAGCAATACCCAAAACTGAAACTATCAAGATAAACTATATTCACCTAAAAACTGAATAACTCCGAAAACAAAAAATACGAACTTAAAAAATAAATGTAGAATATATGTCATACTATATCACAATAAATATGCAATAAATGTAATTATTCGTTTTAACGAAGGTATGAATTTACGTACAGCTGAATATTACATATCACCATAGATTATAAAGGTATCACTAAAAGGTGGAATTAAAATGTTGATAAACTATCTTTATCCTACGGCAAAATGTAAAAGGTAAAAAGTGATTTAATATCTAAAAGATATCAACATTTACTTTTAATAATAATTTAAAAGCAAGTAACTGATTTTTAAGTTTTAAACCGCTCTCCTTTCCATGCCACCTTTTCTAAGCTGTACAGGATAATGGCGTCCTTGGCGTCCAGTTTCTGATTGTGTGAGTAATTTTTCTTTTGATTTCAGTTATGTTGACACTGCGATCACGCTTCCAAGTTACAACTGCTCATTAACTCCTATGTGGTAGTGTTAATGGTAACTAATCGTTCGTAGACAATAACTATGCTCACAACAGTTCGCTAAATTAAACTTGGGTGCCGGTCGGTAGGTGCGCATGGTGTTTGTTGCGGTAGGGTAGTATGGATTTACCCTTGAATGTATAAAAGAATATATATATTTAATTATTTAATTAACCTTGGATTTACCGTTGGTAATAGCAAGGGGGTAATAGTAACACGAATTTTGCTTTAATGTAGCAGGTTACGGCATACATTCTGGGCATACTTTTGCAGAAGGGGACCACTAACCACAGCCACCTACAGTAAAGGCCGCATCAGATCAAGACAAATTAGGCAAGTAAAATCAACCATTGACATAGAAGGAAGCGCAAGTTTGCTAGGTGCTGCCATCTCTACACCAAGCGGCGAAATTTCAAACTAACCGACCAGGGTTCCAAATTCTGTCAACAGATGACGCCACTTGGCAAACTTGCCGCGTCGTTATTTGATTCGCCGTTTTGTGGAGCATAGTGGGAGGCAAAGATGATACGGCCGGAACCACTTCCACAGCGGCTCCAAGCGCGTCCACCATCGATCTGTATACGTTGGTTGTACTATCTCCGTTGGTGTAAAGGATAAATTAAGGTCGCTGTTTCTCGAAAATAAGGTCAGTTTTTTCCAAATTTACCTAACCTAACCTAACCTAACCTAAACTAACCACATAACACCAGAAACCGCAATTAAAATCTTAAACCTTTCTAAACTTCACGCACCGGAATCTAGATAGGTCGGCCATCATGCTCGGAGCTTCTGTGGAAGTGGACCCATACGGCCTTTACTGTAGGTCGCTGTGCACTAACACAGCGGCTGCAAGCTCGTCCACCATCGATCTGTATATGTGGAAGGTTGTACTATCGCCATTGGTGTAAATGGTAAATCCACAGGGAGCCGTCACAAAATACTCTTGGTGTGCCGTCCTTTTTTTTTAAACACTCCTCTCTATATACATAATACTCTCTACCAAGGGCGGCAACATGCGCGCACCGACAACGACACACCATTTTAAAACAAAAATAGATCACACAATAAACCTTGTATTGACTTCTTATGCAATAATGCCAACAAGAATACCCGAATTGATCCTACAACACCCAAAACACAACAATACCTTCATTAGAACCGACTGTATAAGGAATAATAGGCAGATTACGGCACACTTTTAGGGCAATGCGAAAGGTGAGGCGGTAATGAAATACGCCACCGCCGCGCAAACAAACGCCGATATTTTGTGGAGTTTACGCTTGAATGTGTATTTTTTTAACTCAACGTTACCTTGAAACACTAAGCTTGCCAACCGCCACTTTGTTTGGTCATTTATTACAATAATTCTGGCACACGAGCTCGACAAAGCTGAAAACTACGAAATTTTCGCGTCCATAGCCCAAGCGCTATCGTTCAGCCATTACCGGAAACTGCGCAGTCCCACAACCCTCGGCGCACTCTGAGCTTCCTCTCTTCTGATTGGCGCAAATAGTTTTCCTTTTCATAATTAGGAAATCAGGCCGATGATTTCCAACACTGAATAATTTTAAAACAACGTAACAATTCTTTATTTGCTTTTCTAAAAGATGTGATCTCCCCCTTTCTAACAAGCTATTGCGAAAATCGTACTTGCGTTTGTTGACATTAGAGCAGCCCTACGCAAGAACCAATCAGCGGAGAGGAAGATCAGAGTGTGGCCGTACGCGCAGAGGGTTATGGGATTGCGCAGTTTCCGGTAATTGATGACAGATAGTGCTTGGGCTATGGACGCGAAAATTTCGTAGTTTTCAGCTTTGTCGAGCTCGTGTGCCAGAATTATTGTAATAAATGACCAAAGAAAGTGGCGGTTGGCAAGCTTAGTGTTTCAAGGTAACGTTGAGTTAAAAAAATACACATTAAAGCGTAAACTCCACAAAATATCAGCGTTGGTTTGCGTGACGGCGGCGTATTTCATTACCGCCTCGCCTTTCGCATTGCCCTAAAAGTGTACCATAGTGTGCCTATTATTCCTTATATAGTCGGTTCTAATGGAAGTATTGTTGTGTTTTGGGTGTGGATGGATCAATTCGGGCATTCTTGTTGGCATTATTGCATAAGAAGTCAATACGAGGTTTATTGCGTGATCTGTTTTTGTTTTAAAATGATGGTGTATCGTTGTCGGTGCGCGTGTGTTGCCGCCTTTGGTAGAGAGTATTATATATATAGAGAGGTGTGTTTAAAAAAAAAAGGACGGCACACCAAGAGTATTTTGTGACGGCTCCCTGTGGGTAAATCAGGGTCGCTCTTCACAAAAATGATGTCAGTTTTTTTCTCCAAATTACGAGCCTCGCTCGCTGCGGCTAACTACATAACATCAGAAAACACAACCAAAAACTTGTCCGTCTAACCTTCAGGCGCCGGAATCTAGATAGGCCGGCCATCATGCTCGGAGTTTCTGCGGGAACCAGTCCCACAAACGACCACCACCCACCATCAAGTCTTCTTATCCTCAGCAAGAGCCATTCTTCGGCTTCGTAGCAGAATCGGTGCGATGATACGTTTCAGATAGTGTAAGGCCGCCGTGGCCAAATTTCCTCCGTTTCATCAATTTTTGACCGATTTTGACGTCCCAATACACCAGTATAATCTTCTCAAGAGCGTCCTTTTTCCTTTACGTTGCTGGAACAGAGGAATCAAGTTAAAGCGCTGATAAGTTATTTAATAAAAAGCCATTAAACATGTGGGTAAACATGATAAAACACATTGGCTGCAGACAGTTTTTTCAGAAAATAATATTGGCATCGCAGACAATGGCAGAAAGATCTGCTGAGTTGAGTTCTTTGGTGCACAAGTTGTGTCCGAATGGTGTTCTTACATCATTATAACTGTGATAAAATAATTTCCCTACGAAAAACCAGTCGTTGTAGTGCTTCTGATAATGGTGATCGAATAAATTATCACCGAAAATTCAAGTTAGACATACATTTGTCTGGTTTGTGGTGTTGTGTAAATTTTGGGACATGTTAACCAATCTTAACCAAAGAAAAATTCTTGGTAAAAATGACTAAAAGAATTCTTACCCAGTTTTCGTCAAATACCTGTCCCAATATTTCACGTCCTTCCGAGTAGCATCTTCAGGGGAAATTAAAACATAATGATGGGTGGGTGATAGGTGAGAATGAAATGATTACTGAACTCTGGGGCGTGTGCATATGCATGCTTGATGTTATAGTTTTTGTGTAGAAGAAAAGAGGTTGGCTGAACCTTCAATCATGTTTTTACATTGCCAGCAAAGTTGCATCGTGCCATTTTGTTTATTTAGGTTTACTAACATTGTCCATGATAATAAATGGCTTAATCTTTAATTTTCAGAAATTGGTGAAGAAATAGGTTTGAAATGATGAAGGAAGTAACTTTAAAGAAGCGGCGGCGTGGAGAATCAATAGTCATCAAAGAGGATACAAATTCGAAATCCACTTCGGGCAACAATGCCCACGCAGCGGTAACAAAGATATACAAAAATTAATTAATTAATTTATTTGATTGTGTTTCGGGGAACTTATGGTTTTCTGATTTATGAGGTTAACGCTCAAATTCAAAACAGGAAATACTCAATCGTATTTGAATTTCGCGAATTTTCGATAGGCTGTAAGTTGAAAAGATGTTGTATTTCAATCCTTCTGACAAACATAGGAGGACTTAAAGTAACATCTTTTCAACTTACAGTCTATCAAAAATTCGCAAAATTCATATATGATTGAGCATTTCCTGTTCTGAATTTGAGCGTTATTCGTATGAATCGGAATTTACAACATTCAAAGTAATACTATGGTTTTCTATAACAAGGATCCCTGGCAAATCGAAGAGAATGAAGTAGAACACAGAGAACCAGAAAAAGATGCGATTCTGTTTCGGCAGTCGAGTGATGAAATTCGCAAGCTTATGAAAGAAATCCTGCACTTAAAGACTATGAAAGATGTAAGTAAAGCTGGTACATGAACGTCAATCCTGGTTATTTTTCCTTGGGGGGGGGGGGGGAACACACACTATCAAGCCAAAGAGTTCATCCCCCCACGAAATAGGCTGTAAATTTGAAACTAAAAAAAAATGTATTTTTGTTAGCTTCCCCCATTGTTTAAATCAAGGTCAATAACCTATGCTTGGCCAGATGAATTTCATGAGTCGTCAAGCTCTAATACAGGGAAGTAAGGAATTTAGTAACATGGCTAAGGTCAGAAAGATAACAGATTTACGCTAAATGGAGCTGAAAAGATTGTTAACAGAACTACTATGAAACTCGTAATCAACAGTCAAATGGCTTATTTCGTCCATAATCGCTCAATTTCACAAAGAAGACACTCGCAGTCTTGCTAATTTTCAACAGTACCACTACTGTCTTCATCAGGCCCTCCAAAGGTCAATTTAGGTCACTGGTTACATACTTGCTTGTTGTTTGGATTTGAATTTGGCAGTTTTCACAGCCACCCATATTTGCAAGGCATGGCATACATCGTGGCCTCCAATACTTGCAAGGCACGGCCATTCTGGCCTCTGTTTATTCTCCACTTGTGCGCCAACCACTCTCCTAAGTCCTTTCCTCCTAAGTGTCCCACATTGGGGTGTGACGGACCCTGGATGTTCATGAGGGGGGTATACTTAGACCTAAGAGAGCGGTTGGCGCACAAGTAATCTGTTCTTTCCCCTCTGTTTTACTTATAAAGTAATTATAATCTGTTTGTGTTCCAGACAGACGATGATATCACAGAAAAACGAATTCGTGCATCTCTTCTGTTCATTTCATTAAAAAAATTGAATCGTTTGGAGAAGTTGAGAAGCAAGAAAGCCCGTGATGCCACAAACGAGGTTCGGCTTTGTTTTTTCATGTTTTTTATTAAATGTTCAGTTCTCAAAGTCAAATGAATCTTATTGCATCTTTCAAGCCAGACGGTGTCAAAACTCGACACGGGCTGGAACTTTGAACGTGAATGCTACCCTGTAAAATAGTGCTTGCTGATTAACAGGGCAATTGTTTATATTGATGCTAGGCCTGCCTGTAGGAAAATCATATTGAACAGCAGTTCATCTTTTTTGTATTATTGCAGGCTAAACAGAGGGTGGACAGTTTCCATCTTCAGTTACAGAATCTACTTTATGAGAGCCTCCACTTGAAGAAGGAAGTGGACAAATGTCTAGAATTCAAGTAGGATATATTTCCTCATAATTAAATCGAATACAAGGGGCTTGCTTATTGCCCCCACCTTTTCAGTTGTCTTTCTAGTTTTTAGATCAGCCGTTAGACTCCGATTCGGGCACAAAACATTATGCCAGGGTTGGTCTGAAACCACTTGATATTCGACACTGATACTGGCATGCAAAGTAGTGGCGGAACTGATCCAACACCGATACTTTGTGCGCACAAACAGCAACTGAATCAGTGCAGATAGCTTACGTAACCGTAACAAAGTTCTCTGAATTTGTGAACCAGTACTGGGTATGTACACTAGTGTTGGGCGGTACCTGAAAATTTTCAGCCGATAACGGTACCCCGGTACTCATTTTTCTCTGGTATTTAGGGAAGTGGCGTTATCTGGTATTATAGTGCTGTGGTGTCAACACCCGATATTTAAATAATAACAAGTTTTATTGAAAAATGTGTTTTGTTGATATAGTTTTAATGGAAAGAAATTATCGATTCTCCCCCCCCCCCCCCGATTCACACTTAATGCTTGTTTCACGACACATTTGATTTTTAAAAAACCATATACATTAATAAAAACTAGTTGCAGTGTTGTAAAATGGCCACCCGACCCGGACGGCCACCCTACCCAGACGGACACCCGTCTAATAATAACAGTAACAATGCTACGCTGATTCTGCGTTGATTGTCAACAACAATGTCTTTACCGGTAAACATCCACACTACCTCTGGATGTCAGCACAGTCATCGTCAACACCGCCAGATTGGGACTTACTAATATGACTACTGTAAGTACTAATCATGCAAAAACTCCTGAAGCGTAAAGCGACCCATCAACTTCCTTGAAATTGCATTACTATTGCAAATAGACGGCTTACAAAAGGAATCATTCTGTGTGTGATAAAACGTTTGTGTTAAACATTGTGTTTCTGTCATTTCATCGAAACTAGAGATTGCATTACGATTGCAAATAGACGGCTTAAAAAATGAAAACATGGAATTACCAAAGGAAAAGCGCCAACTAAACGCAAAGACAGCGTAAAGTGAGTTTCTGCACAGGCGTGTGAAAACACAAAACTAACATTTGCAGAGTCATACAAAACGCCTTGAATCAGAATTAGAGAAAGAAAACAAGCCTGACTCATTTCTCCCACAAGTCCTCCAATCAACAGTTACCACGCAACTCCCGGAGTCATCTGTTACCACGCAAGTCCCGCAATCAACTGTTACCACGCAAGTCTCGGAGGGCAATGTTTTCGATCTACTGGATGATGCAGTTTGAAACGAATCATTCGACGCCTACCAAGAATTGGTAACAGCAGCCACCAACAATGAAGAAGTGGTAATCCCTGCCACCAATACTGAAGAACTGGTAATCCCAGCCACCAACAGTGAAGTAACTGAAGCCACCAACAACAGTTACGAATAGTGTGTTAAACTCATGTCACCACGTCACTTTTTTTTTTGGGGGGGGGGGGGCCGGATTTTTTTTTCTATATTGGAACAAATGCATAAGTTTCCCCTTGATCACTCTTCCCTTCTTTTTTCATGTTTGAACCCTGCTCTCTTCTCTTTTCCTCCCCTACACCCCGACGTATTGTCTGCACTGTGAATGACGCCGTCTGTTCCCGGGTTGTCGTTTGTGGACAATTAAAATACAAGTATTAGTGAAATTCGGTTAAATATTGAAAAAAAAAAGACAAAGCCAGTGGGCTAATGGCTTTGAATTTGTTGTACAAAGGCGTATTTATTTATTAACGGTAGAAATATTCAGGAACCACTTCCACAGCGGCTCCAAGCGCGTCCACCATCGATCTGTATACGTTGGTTGTACTATCTCCGTTGGTGTAAAGGGTAAATTAAGGTCGCTGTTTCTCAAAAATAAGGTCAGTTTCTTCCAAATTTACCTAACCTAACCTAAACTAACCACATAACACCAGAAACCGCAATCAAAATCTTAAACCTTTCTAAACTTCACGTGCCGGAATCTAGATAGGCCGGCCATCTCGCTCGGAGCTTCTGCGGTAGTGGACCCAATATTCATATGGAAGTGAATACAGTCTGGATCAGGGGTCATCAGCGTTTGGTAGCCGGTGTGCACAAACTAAAAACGTCAGTTTTAACGGATAAAACAATGCTTCACGTAAATATAACTTAATATTAAACGGCTGGCGAAAGGTTATGTTGCTGTAGATGATTAAAATTAAAGGATTACTGAAACTTGGTTAAATATTGAACAAAATTGACAAAGCCGAGGGGCTAACGATTTATACTTTGCTGTACAAAGGCAGGCATATTTATTTATTTCCGGTGTACAAAGGCGTATTCCCTTTATTTCCGGTGGTAAGATTCATATGTTATGTAAGTGCATGGAGTCCGGATCAAGGGAAGCACAGATTGAGTGAGCGAATCAAACGAAAATCAGCGTTTCCTAGCCGGTGGGTGCAAAAAGACAGACGGCATACACTCTTTTGCAACAAACACATGAGAAAGCAAATTGTCCCAATGTTTTAAACGGTGCATCAAACACCACTCGGGCATAGCACTTAAGGGCTTCAGCTAGTCTTCTTTAAAATTTGTAGTTACACGCTATGCAAGTAGAAATGCAAATTTGGCTCCACTTTGAGCTTTGTTTAGAATTTCAGTTTTACCATTGTTGATCTTTAACTGATTGTTACACTGCTTTAAGCCGTACAACTCTTGTTATAATTTTAGCACCTTTTTCATATTAAAATAATACCGGTATTTGGTACTGTTGCCAACCGGTATACCGCCCAACACTAATGTACACTGTTAGCTAAATAAGAAACTTATTTGAGGATAAAACCAAAGCTTTTCATAAGAACGAAAACTTATAGGTTATATATTAAATAACTACAAAAAGTAATATGTACAGTAGTCAGTTACAATTATCGGATGAAAATGGATCACGCCAATTTCTTACACAGTAACTAGAATTGAAGTTTAATACAGTTAAAACCCATTGTAACAATTTCTCTTACAACAGTAAACCTGTTATAACAATATTTTTGAGGCTCTTGCAATAATGCATGCAAAAGTGATTGTTTATAATGTTAAACCTGATATACCATTCTGTTTCCAAACTCCCCTGAATTATCATTATAAGAGGTTTCACTGTATTCTGTTACAGTATGTTATCTGTTCTTGAGGTTCCTATAATAGACTTACTGAATAGAGCTGTGCTGATTATTGGGTACATACCCTATGATGAATAGGTTTCTCTTTCTTTTTGAATGTATCCTAAAGCTCTTTAACTCCTGATAAATGCAATTCATTATAAAGTACTGGTAATTATGCTATATGGTTTCTGATTTTGAAGTAGTAAATACATGTTAAATTTTGTAACACTACCTCAAAATATGCAACAGTTCTGTGTTGTGGAAATTTTCGATAGACTCTAGTACATTTGTTGCACGAAGTGGTAATGCTATCTATTTTCTGCAACTTATTCTGCTTTACAACTCCCCCTTCCCCAAGATCAGTCGTTGTATCTTTTCAAATTCTGCATTCCGGACAGCTGATCTTTATGGTCGCGTGCGGCATTGGAGTGGACAGCTGTTTCACTTGGCTAGCAGTTGAGCTTGGAGTTTCGGATTAATCAAAAGGTGGAAAAAGGGGTACAATAGAGGCTGGAGATTCATAAGGTTCACTTTTTGGCTGTTGAGGATTTTTATGGTGACAGATTCCAGCGCTCTTAGATGCGTCATTCCAGTTAATTGTGTGACTGGTTGCCTGGCAGTGACTGGCAATTCCATTTCGGATGTCAATGTTGTTGGCGGATGGCGGCTGTTATATGGTGCAACAACACTGGCGCACTACAGATTTCCCAAGGTGTAGCTGGCTAATTGTTATCTAGTTTGCGGTTTTGTTTCAAACTTTTTATCATTAGTCATTCCAACCGGCGTGAGTCTTCGGTGTATTTTTGCAACTGGTGTTGTACAATGTATTGCAGATGCGACTTGGGGGGTTACTACCGCTTGAGGTGGTTTATCACTTGAGGCCTGTTATCAAGGCTATCAAACGACCATCAAACAATTCATTTGTCTCTACCGTGAGGTTGGCGCTAGTTTTGGAGTAACTTTGGGAGTTATATTTTCTCTAAAATTCTGCTGAGTGTTTCCGTTAAATTTTTCACGTAGGTGATTCCAATTCTTGGTAGTGGAGTCTGAGGTGCAGGCTGATGAGTGCGAGCTTCATCCACGACTACATTGTTACGCTCCATCACTTGTAGGCTGGTTGCATGTTTTATCGCCCGATTGAGTACTCTTCCAGAATACCCTAAATTCTTAAGTTTTGTTTGCTGTATGTAGGTGCTGTGTTGCGAGCCATGCGGCTCCTGTTGCACTGTAGTGTGGTGTGCAGTGTGCTCTCAACTACACCTTCATGTAGCTAAAACAAAATTACTGAGTTTAGGGTATCCCGGTAGCTTACTCAGTAAGGCAGTAAAATATGCGATCAGCCAACGAGTGATGGAGTGAACAGTGCAGTAATGGATGAAGCTTGCACTGACCAGCCCGCACCGCGAACTTCACCACCAAGAATTGGGCTCACCTACATGAAAAATGTAACGCAGAATTTTGAGAAAAATAATTCCAAAATTACTCCAAAACAAGCACCAATTTCAAGAAGAAACTGTGAGCCAACCTCATGGTAGAGACAAATGAATCGCCCGATGGTCGCGTTTACAGCCTTGCTAACTGACCTCCTCAAGCGATAGTCACCTCAAGCAGTAGACACCCACATGCCACTTCAGTGATATGTTGCCGTCAGTACAACACCAGGAGCAAAAACAAACCGAAGGCTCACGTCGGTCAGAATGACACCGATGATAAAACGTCTTAAATAAAGCTGCAATCTAGATGACAGTAGGCCTTATATTGCCCTGAAACATCCTGGGGAATCTATAGTGGGCCATGAAGACAGTCTGACAGTGTATACATTGGGGAAACAAGAAGAGGCGTCGATTTCAGGGTTTTGGACATATAACTGCCGCCAACACCCTTGATACCAGAAATTGAATAGCCAGTCACTGCCAGGCAACCAGTCACACAATTAACTCAATTAACTGGAATGACACATCAACATGGTTATCTCCAATTCCAATAAAGTCTAGAGTGCTGGAGTCTTGTCACCATAAGAATCTTTGAAAGCCAAAAAGTGAACCTTATGAATCTTCACACCCCTTTATCCACATTCGATTCTTCCGAAACTCCAAGCTTAACTGCTAGCCAGGTGGAACACAGGTGTCCACTCCAACGGTTCGCATGACCATAATGATCAGTGGTCTGGACGGCAAACTTTGAAAAGATGCAACAATCCATCTGAGGGAAAACAAGTAAAGTCGAAAAGCAGAATAGGCTGAAGAAGGCAAACAGCGTTAACAAATGTGCGAGTGGCTGTTGAAATTTCCACAAGGCAATACAGTAGAACCTCGATTATCTGAACTAATTGGGACCGAAGTGTGTTCGGATAATCGAAAATTCAGATAATCCAATTTACATGCAAAATAAAAGAGGAAAAATAATTTTTTACTCAGTTTTAGTATTTGTGAACTATGCTTTATTGTATATGACTACTGAAAGAAAATTTTACGCGAAATTACGCCAGCCACTACATAATAATTAATGATAAATAAATCAAGACTTACTCTGCTTATTCCTTCTCTAAAAAACGGCAAATTTCTGAATGTTTTGTAAGAATGGGAGTTTGGATTATCGGGATTTGGGTAATCGAGGTTCTACTGTACTGGTATTTACAATACAAAGTCGGTCAGTTTCCATTTTCAAATTGTGTTGTCTTCAACTTAGATCAAAGGACGAAGAAATTGAGCTGGTACCTATCGAAGAATTTTACAAAGAGGCTCCAGCGACAATTAGCAAACCTGTAAGTACTGTATAACAAAGAATTATATGTGAGGAATGGTGCGGTTGAAAACATGGTGGCAGAAAACAAAATATAACTTGTGTCACTGAGGAAGTAGGCCGCAGGGGTTTGAAACAAATAAAAAAAAGCAGTACGCTGGCTTTCAAGAAAATGTTTTGTGTTATTATAGCAGTAGTTTTGCCGCGCTCCCAGCCGAAGCCGTGGCGCCGGAAGGAGAGAGGAATAATTTTGCTAGGTAATTCCAATCGGAAATTCCTTGGATCTTTTACACACCACAATCGACATGAGCACGAGGCATCACAGGGTCCTTCTCTTCCCGAAAATGTCAGGGGTGGCTGAGGTCAGGATCGAACCAGGGACCTTTTGCACATGAAATGGTTGTGCTAACCATTAGGCTACCTTGCCCCATTGTGTAATTATAGCAGGGTTCCAACCAAAATACTGAAATGAACTTCCCCGAGTTTTCCAGGTTTTCTAGGATATTGAGATTAGTTTCTAGGCTGTTACCCTAATTTTAGGAATAGTCTTTTTTTAAGTACACTTCGTTAGTTAAATTTGTTAGTAGGGCTTGTACAGTGGCCCGATTTAATCATCTTTTAGGTATCAATACAGAAATACAAGGCTTAATTAACATCAACCTTCTTCAATGTCAGTCGTCACTCTCCATTGGCAAATAAAATTCAACAGCTGGCGACTTGAATTTAGCTCTATCCACCAAAACGGCGACTAGCAATCAAGAATGATACTCAAATAGGAATATTTCGGGACCGTATAAGCTAGAGCTGAATGGTTTGGAGCGTTTTGCCTTTAATACCTTTTTCTTCCGTAATATTGGGGTTGAAGATAATTGTACAATTTTGTAAATGCATAAATTAGAAAAACCATACATCGTGCAATATGTATTTAGTAGCCTATGTGGCGAGTAGAAATTGTGAAATGGTCAGTGCTGTCTAAGGTCTACTGGCTAAGTGGCGACTGTTACTTAATTTACATTCGTGAGGGTTGCTTAACACTTTTGTACAGAATTTGTTAACATAATGTGTTTTAATGCACCTATGCCGTATGTGTGACTACATTTTTATTTTTTACAATGTTTTGCAGCTCTGCAGTTTGTTGATCAGCTTCCACTGTTTGTTTTTCCCCATTTGTTTTCCAGGTTTATTTGCTAAAGAACATAGATTCCCCGAATTTCTAACAAAGTTTAAATTTTGCAAGATTTCTAGAGTTATCTTTTGAAATTTGAAGAACTCGCTAATTTTCAAACGTAGTTTAAATCTTCTTAATTTCTCAGGTTTTCCTGGTGGGCGTGAACCTTGTACATTTGTACATAGTGACCCGTAATACCATGCTACCTGAGATTTTTTTTAAACAAAAGT
>JAHWFP010267209.1:0-16564 GCA_023313725.1 Lithobius niger | reverse complement strand
TTCAAAAAGAGTGTGCCAGCGTGAAAATAAACTTAATAAAATGTTTTATATTTTAAAAAATTATAAGCAGTTACTGGCATCAGAGTTGCCAATCAATTTCAGCGGTAAAATTCTGTAAAACTGCTGTACTGTAAAAATCATAGCAGTTGTCTGGGAGCAGAAAACTGACTGAGAAGCCCGAGTTAAAAAAAAATTTGAACGAAATAGAATTTTTTCGAAACGTTTCAGGGTATAATTAGAAATAAAATACTTCTAAGGATTTTATAATTATTTTTTTAACATATAATGATGTTGTCGGAACTGTCAAAATACTGTAAACCTACAGTAAAAAACACTGGCAGCTCCAGTGAATTAAACAAAAATACAGAAAATTTTACTGTAAATTAAAGTTTACTGTAAAATAAAAGAATTTGCACGGTATTTCTTTATTAACATTGTTTAAAAAAATGGAAAGTGTTATAATGCAAAAACAAGCGATTCCAGTGTTGGCAGTTTTTTTAAATATTGCCACGAACTGTGGAAATAAAAATAATACAGCAAATTGAACTGTGAATTTAGTTCATTACTGTAAAAAACACTGCCTTTACTTTTTTTACAGTTCGTAATTAAAAAGTTGATAGGCGTTAGCTCTACCAAAAAGAAAAGGAAACTTCTTGTTTTTTACAATGTGAGTAGAATTTAAACGGCAACAAAATTACTTGGGAGACGTCAACCTAAATTTAAAAGTGTAAAAAAATATGAAAACATAGCGCTAAACGGTTTCTTCGACGTTGCGTTCCAGATTCTTCATTAAAAAAAAAACTAACAATCATAATATGATTATGACAGCTTGCCAAATTAAAGCAAAAACCAATTTAAACCTTACCTTTGTCGGTTTCGTACTAGGCCAGTTTGATTGTTGTCTAGTAATACGTGAAGATACTCCCTTTCCTCCGCTTGCGTAAGGCTTACAAAACACCAACAATCCGACGTCGACGGTTGCCGGCAACAATTTTTCTTGTTATTGTTGGAAATAAAGCAACAATGGCAACTACAGTAAATGTGCCGGTATCTTTTCCTGGGACCAAGGTTCGGCATCGGATACCGGTAGGAATTTTCCCCCCTGTTTTTTTCTTTCTTCTTTAACAAAATCGCAGCACGAAAATCCAGATATAACAATTCTTCGTAATTATTTTTTTTTGATCAAATTGCAAAAAGTGTGTCAGTCACTTCCTTGAACCCGTCACACCCGTAAAAAAAATATTAACTCTTCTATAAGTTAATATCAAATAAATCCTCAAGCTTCAAGAATGCAATATAATGGTCCAGTAATCCTCATTTCCACCCCCCAAAATTATATATATATATATTTATATATACATATATTATATTATTTACGCAGTAACCAACACCTTGTTATATTATTCCAAAAATAAACTCTTATCTGCACGCACGAAAATTGTTTTAAAAAAATACACCACACACACAAGACGAGATGGTTTAAAAAAAACACGATAATTCCCTGACGAAATCTTTTGATATGAGCGCCGTTATAAATTTCCAGCTGGCAACAATCCTCTGTACAACTACACAATTTTCACTAATAATTCACAAATCCACACTTTAGTCCATCGAAACGGGTAGTTATCAGTCCTTAGGTGGTCACATGGTTCTAAGCCTAACACGCACGCACACACACACACCACTCATCCGCCGTTCCAAACCGCCCGGGTACTACCCCACCTCTACGCGAAAACCAGGATATCCCCACAACGCCGAATTTCATCTACACGGACGCACAGCTACCATTTTTCTAATCCCGCCCCGCTCAGCGACGCAACGTTCCATGGCTTCTTCCCATTGGTTCGCTCGACAAACATGTTTATTGCATGAGAGAGAAAAGAGGGTAGGGGTAGAAGCGATTACGTAGCAGTCCTCGCACTGGTCACAACCCTCCCTCACTCTCTCTCTCTCTCTCTCTTGCGCGCGTTCAACAACCCCCACCCCTGCTTTGCTCCCCCCTCCCGCTCTCCTCAACCCACACCCGTGAGCCAAGCTCAGCCTGCTGCTGGAAGGTTTGTAATTTTCATCCCTGCTTATCAACGCCGCCTAGTGACGTTTTTTGAAACTAAACGGAGTTATTTGTAGGGGTAAATACGACGACTTCGGGTGTCGTTTCTCAGTGGCTTAAAACAGAACGATTAAAACTCCTACATCACGTGGGAGGAAGTGCACTCCCAAGGCTGTCTGAAAACCCACCATTTGGTAGTCATCTGCATTAATTTTCATTTGTGTTGTCCACATTGTTTAAGGTTTGATTAGTAACTTTTCAACTAATCCACAGCAGATTAAGTTGGGAAGATGAATTACAGTAACCATTACTAGCACCGAACTGAATAACTGGCACTGTTAACCTTAAGCAATCCTTCGTATGAAAGATAATGCACTATAGCCCTTCTGCAGCGCATGAATGGCTGAACCAGACTTAGTGAAAGTGTTAATCCTTGCATGCTACAGCATTGTGACACTGTAATCAACCAAATAAAACCTTGTGAACAAGTTGCACTGAAATGAGGGTGTCATTCCTTGCATATGCATAACTGATGCATTGTAGTAACCCTTTGCAACACACAACTGACGGAACCAGACCTAGTGAAACTGTCAATCCTTGCATGCCTTTGTAACAAACGAGTGGTTGAATATAGACTCAGTGAATGTGTCCATCCAGTCACAGTGTAACACTGAGGTGTACTGTGTTACACCACATCCTGTGAAAGGAAGGACACCACGCCCTGTGTTACACCACACCCTGGAAGGGTGCCAAATACCTCAATGTTTGCTGTGGAAGGATGGACATGGACACGTACACTAAGTGTAGTTAAAGTGTCAATTCTTGCATGTTATAACATTGTGGCATTGTAACTAAACCTATATGTAGAGCTGCTGTGGTTAAACTAGATTTAGTGAATGTGTCCATCCTTTCACACCAAACATTGTGGTATTGTATTGACCTCTTATGAGTGATTGAACCAGACTATGAAAGTGTCAACCCTTGCAAGGTACAACATTGTGGCAGTGCAAGTAAACCTTCGTTGCACATCAGTGATTGAACTGTGTCCATCCTGTTACGTGTAGTGACCTCATATAGCACATGAGTGATTGACCCAAGCCTAGTAAAAGTGTTAATCCTTGCATGTTGCGTGGTACAACATAGCAAGTAAACGTTTGTTGCACATCAGTGGTTGAACTAGCCTTATTGAATGTGTCCATCCTTTCACAGCACAACATTGAGGTAGTGTCGCAAGCTCATGTGGCACATGAGTAATTGAACCAGATTTCATGAAAGAATCAATCCTTGCAAGGTACAACACTGAAGCACTGCAAGTAAACCTTTACAGCCCATCAATGCTTGAACTAGACTTAGTGAATGTGTCCATCCTTTCACAGCACAACACTGAGGTAGTATTACAAGCTCTTGCAGCACATGAGTAATTGACCCATTGGTCCGATATTTGGCAACTTCCACTCTTATGATAAATCTGGTATCTCCCACATAGGAAACTCTAATCAGGTTTCAAGTATTCACTTGCGTCTAATCAACTTAAATCCATGGACCTGGTTAAGGACTTGGGCGTCTGGTTTGCACTAGTTTTAAAAGCGTTCATGCATTGTGGGAAAATTACTTCCATGGCTTATCGAAGACTTGCTACTGAGAGATGCTGTATTAGAGCAGCTACTTCGAAAACCCTCGTGGGAGCTTTTAAGGTGTTCGTTCGTCCAGTATTGGAGTGTGCGAGCCTAGTACGGTTGCCGCATCTCCTCAAGGGCGTGGATTACTTGGAGGCAGTTCAGGGTTCATTTACGCGCAGTCTTCCGGAATTCAGAAATCTTGACCCAGGGGAACGCCTATGTTGCGCTGGTCTGGGGCCCTTGGAACTGCGTAGGTTTAAGGCGGACCTTATCCTGACTTTCAAAATTGTCAGGGGATTTGCACCGATGGATTTTCCATTCTTTGAGTGGTCTACGTCAGAAAGGACCAGAGGCCACTCACTGAAGCTAATTTCCCAACACTCACATATCGAGTGCAGAAGAAACTTTAAGAGTGGTTGAGCCAACCAACTCTCTGACCGAGGATGCGGTCTCTACAACTATAGCCTACGTTAACCGCCTTTTGGCTGATTATGAAAACTGTATCTTTGGATACGTTCCTGAAGAGTTTGTACTAGATATTTACTACTGACCAGTTTTATGACCGTTCGTTTTTACTTTACCTTTAGAGACAACCTGTTCTTTCGTCGTCAAGCCATTTTTGGGTTAAATGGATTAGCATTATTAGTGAAAGTGTCAATCCTTGCATAGTATAACATTGTAGCATGCAAGTGAACTTTTGTTGCCCATCAGTGAGTGAATGTGTCCATCCTTTCACAGCAGGATTGACACATTCACTAACTGGGGAGGAGAATTTGTGACGGAGACCCATACTGAAACGCCTTAGATTCATTCCTTTTAGTTTCGTCTAAGTTTATAGAGGGTGCCAGGAGTTTTATGTGGGAATTTCTACTCAGTTTTCAGCCTCAAATTAAACTAAACTAAACAAAACTATAGCTTGTATTTAATTATTATTTAGTTTTGCTTAGTTGTGATTTAGGTTTCTTTAGATTTGGGCTGAAAAATTAGCAATAATTACCCGATTGAATGCGTGGCGCCCTCTGAAAACTCGGATGGAACTAATAGGAATGAATGTCACACGTTTCAATAGGGACTTCTCCTGCCCAACCCGATAAATTCTTGATTGTAGTCATCATTTGAGAGGTCAACCGAACTTATTGAAGGAATTAATCCTTGATTGGTACAGGATTGATGCATCGCAGTCGTCCTAGCAGTCACAGTCGTCACAGTCGTCCAAACTTATTGGAAATATCGAACTTGCTTCTTACAGGGCTCATGCACTGCAATCATCCTTGGAATGATCAATCAAACTTGACTGGAAGGTACTAATTCTTCCTTGGTGGAGGATTGATGCATTACAGTCATCGTATGTCGCACAGGAGTGGTTAACAAAATTTATGGAAAATATTATTCCCTATTTGGTACAGGATTGATGCATTGCAATCATCCTTTCTTGTACTGGAACGATTTATCAGGATTATCGAAAGTCATATTTGGAACTAGATTACTAGACTGTTGCACTGCCCTTTGCCAAGCATTGGGATGTATACAGTGAACGGGGATGAAATTACCCCTAAAAACACAATTAAGGTGATTTGCAATAACAGGCCTTTCGAAACAATGTTAAATTTAAGTATAAATCCCGAAAATCGTTGTTTGCAGCACTTTACAGAATGCTACGAAAGAATTATACGTTTTTCATTTTTCATTTTTTCTACCATTTTTGCCATTAAGATGCCACTGCAAATCAAGTATGTGAATGTGATTCATTAGTTTGTATTAGTATGTTTTTAAATTTAAATTTTATGTTTTAATAAATTTTTTGAGCCTTAAGTCAGCCGAAGCAACTTAATGCATGTATGGCTGAACCGGCTCAATTTTGAACATTACCAGACTTTTAGAGAAGAAGAAATATCTGGTAAAGGGAGGTGCCAACCCGGGGATCCAATCCGGGACATACGCATTTCAAATTAATCGCTTTAAATTGGAAATTAAAATTAAAAATAAAATTTTTTAAAAATTTAAAATTTTCATTATTATTCTTTAAAAGGTAAAGTGTTCAATCACCTTTTAAAGTATCCAGTCTGAAGTCAAATATTTAACATCAGGAAAACACGTGCTTAAAACACGTAGAGCGCCAAAAGTGTGTGTAATAAAACAATAGACAATGGGCCTACTGTTTATTAGGCTTATTAAGATGACAAAATAAATAAAGAATAAACCTATTTCGATGCCTTTTGGACTTAAATAATGTCAGACTGCCTGAGTGTGAATTGAACGCTCCACCTGTAAGACCAAAGGCCCAATCCTACCACTAAGCCTGAATGGCTGAACGCTAGGACCTGGACCTTAGGTTTTTTAATGGTCGTGGGTTCGATTCCCCGCTCAGGCAGTCTGACATGCAAGTCGAAAAGGGAACGCAATAGGTTTACATCTTTATTTATTCGGATAAATCAGAGTTTTTATCTACAATAAACAGACTTATAGCCGATCCAGCTTTATACGTGTTTATTTTAGATAAAAACACTTACTGCTTTAAGTTAAACACCTTTTTGGTCGCTACGTGCGTTTTGGGCATGTGTTTGTAAAGTGTTGAAAATTGAAGGTTTACGTTTTATTTTGAAAGCGTTTCACGTCTGCAACACTATAAAACGCTTTTTGAAAGGTCTCTTCACGGAGCATGCAATTTTCGAAGCGATTTTATGTTTTCTAGCTAAACACGTCTAAAACATTTTCGTGTGTCTGAGATATGTTTGTTTTAAAAAACACAGTAGCAACAAATGGTAGCAAAAAATGTACAATTTTTAAATCTTTTTTTACAATTGTTTTAAAAGTTGTTCAAGGCCAATTATTTCTTCCATATACCAGCAGAGGGGTTAGCGGTCTTTCTCAAGTAAAAATTAAAACGAACGAAAGTAAAAAAAATTGTTGTGAGCAGGTTAATAGACGCTCCAAATTTTGCAGAAGAATTGTTTGGAATTTTTTTATGATCTTTCGTGTATGTCTTTAAAACATCTGGCTGTTTCCTCTTTCCATGTTAGTCACCAAATTAAAGCAAAAAAATCGAGAAAGTAGGCACTACAGTGGCTGCGGCCTATCTTCAGTTCACCGCAGAACGAACACGGATAATCGATTGTACGTTTTTAGTAGCAGAGTGCCTTGTTGATATCCAAGACGGTTACAAAAACAATGGCGGCCATCGATTAAAGCCGCCCCCTCCAGGAAAACGTAGCCGCTCACAAAATACTTGCAGGACTCAAGATACACCGCTCAAACAATACAATAAGCACGTATTCCTGTTTTAGATCACCGAAATCAGTCCTTTATCCACTCTAAAAGATGATTGTAACATCCAGTTTTGCTGCTACAGCATTTTGTATTTTTTTTTTAAATAAATGTTTAGAACCTGTTTCCGATGGAAGAAGGTCGATATGAGACTTGGTTTAAAAGAAAAATACCGTGAAAAGTAGGGGGGGGGGGGCAAGTTTTTGGCTCAATTGACCAACGGTGAAAGTAGAGATTGACTATTTCTTACTAAAACTTGAGAAGAACGTCGAACTTAGCAGTGAGAATTACGAGAAAATTTTAACAATTAGTACAGGAATTGCAGAAACAGGAGAAACTAATTGGAGCTCCATGATAACTTAAAGAAGGATTTACTGTGAAGTGGTTTTCATTGTATTCCGTTCATATTTCTTGTTTTGAAGAGCTTTTCCACCAGGTAGAGTATTTGTTCCCATGAAGCCAGGTGCAAGCAACACTTGGGGATGTGTATGTACGCTGCAGTCTGCGTTGGTAACAGTGTACGTGAGCGAAACACCATTATAGTGTGCGCAACAATGCCATCTGGAATATATCTGACGAGCGATGATTCTGCAATACGGGTAATGAAAGCTACCGACGCGTTTTCTTGTCGGGTTAGATGGTTTGTCGTTCTTAGACGGAATACCAGTTACTCGTTTTAATTTTCCCTGTTTTACTTAGAAATTTTTACAGTGTGAATCTACTTATTTCCTTTTTAAAGCATATTAAAAAACAACTTTATAAAAAAAAAAAGTCTTACTTTAGGCATCTTTCATGAGTCGTGTCTACTTGGCCAATGAAAATGATGATACCTTCTTCCAACAACTCCCACGCATCCACCTGGAAAAGTAAAATGAAGGATTAAAGGGGCTTTCCTCTTTACTGGTGTTGGCCAAAATACACGGAGAGTGAGCCACGTTTAAGAAATGCTAAACGCTATTAAAAACGCAAGAAAAAAATTGCAGTAGATTTTATTAAGAATAGTTTGGTAAGGGGCATGCAGAGCCAGAATGAAGGCAACGTGCCAACACTGTGCTCCAAACAGCAATGGTTGTAACAGCATCAAAAGCGAACCTGGCAGCATTCGAATAGGGCAGATGAACTGAATAGTGATAAAGACATCCTGTATTAATTCCCCAGAAGTGTGCAACTACCAGGAATAATGTAAAGACTAATAAACAGTTAGATGGTCTTGATTCTAAATACTCAAGCGTTTAGTTGAACAAATCGTTCCAGCAGAGCATTTGACCAAATCGGTAGCTTTGCCTGGCCTTTTAAATAATAGTTATTTCATAGGTGTATTGGTTGAATTACTCGACAGTGATATTCAGCCATTAACTCAGTGATGGCGTAATTCCATTTGGGCGGATTTGAGTCAATCACTGCGAATTCGGTGAATGGTATAGTGGAGTGCAAGAACAACTTGTCGAGTCGAGTTCGAAGCGAGTTTGAGGGTACAGAATCGAGTATCCAGTCGAGTTTGAGAGTAGAGTATGGAGTTTGAGTTGAGTTTGAGGGTAGAGTATGCAGTTTGAGTCGAATTTGAGGGCAGAGTATCGAGTTAGAGTTGAGTTTGAGAGTAGAGTATGGAGTTTGAGGGCAGAGTATCGAGTTAGAGTTGAGTTTGAAAGTAGAGTATGGAGTTTGAGGGGCAGAGTATCGAGTTCGAGTTGTGTTTGAAGGTAGAGTATGGAGTCTGAGTCGAATAAGAGGGCAGAGTAGCCTATCGAGTTCGAGTTGAGTTTGTGGGTAGAGTATGCAGTTTGAGTCGAATTTGAGGGCAGAGATGATGGAAGTTAAGTTAAAGTGCAGCGAAACCGATGCTGGATCGGTCGTCCGATATTTGTCGTATCGGCAGTTTTCGCTGAAATATCGATAACTCGAGAACCGTTAGAGATTACCACATGCAAGTGCGGCGTTTTACACAGGAAATCACTGAGTGTATTCCTAGCTATCTTTCAACTGTTGGTTACTGTTTTAAATATTTTATTTTTATTTTAATAATTATTAGCCTGCTTTTTGAAGAAAACTACACCATTGGTAAAAACAATTTAGGGATTCAAAGTTGGATATCTGAGTCGAAATTTTTAAAATTGTATCGGCTTAGGTATTGGATTGGTAAAAAGTTGGCTATCGGTACGGGTTTAAATGGACGACATCGTGTCTTTGGTCACAGACGATAATAACGATTCATTTTTTTTTTGTCACAGACTGTTAATGAGGATACTAGAAACTGGAAGTTTAATTAAAAAATGATCAATTATTTAACTCAACTTTTTTAAGTTTTAAAATT
Source organism: Lithobius niger (assembly GCA_023313725.1). Taxonomy (NCBI): domain Eukaryota; kingdom Metazoa; phylum Arthropoda; class Chilopoda; order Lithobiomorpha; family Lithobiidae; genus Lithobius; species Lithobius niger. The sequence goes on along the minus strand of JAHWFP010267209.1, from coordinate 7,320 downwards.
TTCAGTAAAGTACAGCAAATTTCACATTACCAAAGCTTTGGATTGGTGGGAGGGGTGGGGGCTACAGAGTTTATAGGTGGATGATTTGACGATAAGAAGATACCGCATCTTACGTCGTCCAAGAGTACGCGGCGCCCTGGCGGTATTGCAGCTACTAACACCTCTCATAATGCTTTTTCTCCTTGCTGCTTCGTACGCAAAGCATTATCAGAGGAGTAACTACCGCTAGAGCTCTGCGTAGGCTTGGAAGAGTTAAATTGCAACATCATTTTAACTTTCTAATCTACGGTAGTACGTCGGCTGTCTACTGGATGGCGCCACACGTAATTAGTCTGATTATGCCTAAATTTGTGTTCTTATACCTAAATTTGTGTCATTATGCCTAAATTTGTGTTCTTATACCTAAATTTGTGTCGTTATGCCTAAATTTGCGTGATTACACCTAAATTTGTGTCATTATGCCTGAATTTGTGTCATTATACCTAAATTTGTGTCATTATGCCTAAATTTGTGTCATTATGCCTAAATTTGTGTGATTATACCTAAATTTGTGTCATTATGCCTAAATTTATGTCTTTATGCCTAAATTTGTGTGCTTATACCTAAATTTGTGTCATTATGCCTAAATTTGTGTGATTATACCAAAATGTGTGTCATTATGCCTAAATTTGTGTCATGCCTAAATTTGTGTGATTATACCTAAATTTGTGTCATGCATAAATTTGTGTGATTATGTCAAAATTTGTTTCATTATGCCAAAATTTGTGTGATTATGTCTAACTTTTTGTGATTATGTTTAAATTTATGCTAAAAATTTTGTGATTTTTCCTAAATTTATGTGATTATGCATAACTTTATGAGTATATTACTGTGATTATGCCTAAACTTGTGGGATTATTTCTAAATTTGTGCTTTGATTATTAAATTTGTGTGAAGATGACTAAATTTGTATCATTAAGCCTAATTTGTGTGATTAGGCCTAAGTTTGTGATAAGAAAATCACAAGTGGACTCCCTGGTGATCTCTATACGTGCGATTGAATGAATGAATCTAGGAAAAAGCACCTAGGGAAAAAAAAAGGCGCAGGAAAAAAAGTTTGGAAAAAAAGAGGTAAACGAAAAAAAGGTGCAATAAAAGCCGCAGAAAAAATACGTTTCTGGGGAGACTTCCTTTGCAGCCTGGTGAAATTCAAATCAAGGCAACTGATGTAACATAACCTACAAAAAGAACAACAACACGAAAAAAAGCCAACAAAAAAAAAAGATCGACAAGAAAAAATAATTCGCCTGTTTTCCGCTGCTTTTTCCGCGCATGGAATATAGGCGGTCCTTCCACTTACCAAACCCTTCTAAACCCACACAATCCTTGGTTGCGTAGCCTTCTGCCGAGTATTAAAAAAAAAAAAACCCACCCAATAAAATCCCGAACAACTCCTTCCACCTGAGCGGTTAGTTATTTTTTTTTTGTCCTGTTTTCCTCTCATTCCCGGATTTCTTTACGACTAAAACACCTATGGGGAAAAAAGAGAGGAAACGCACGGGATGACGTCATTACCCCAACCCCCCAACTAAAAGTCACGAAGCATCTCGAAGGGAGGGGCCAGCGGTGACCGGAAACGAAATACAAGGACTCTGATTCGCCGAAGCCATACTTACAAAACCGTCATTTGGAATGTCTGATTTACGACGAAGGGGGGAAAGAAGGTTGTAGGATAACAACGATGGAGAAAAAACACGGAAAAAAAAAAAGACTGAGCGCTAAGAGTTTCCCCACCCTTCCCCCCTTTTTTCTTCCTATCGCACATTCGGACTCTTTTACCCCTACCCTCTACTCATCCCCCTAGGGGTTCACCTGTTTCTATCTCTTACACCCTGGGGGTTAATGTCTAGACTCGTTCACTGGATTGGCGATGGCGGCGCTGCGTACCTGCTTTTATTTAATACACAGTTATGGGCCCACTCGGCATTACAGATCTCAATGCGTTTTCTGTTCGGGAATACGCAGACACCTATATTAATTGTAATCACCAACGTTTCAATAAACGTTAGTTTAAACGTATATGTAAATGTTGTAAAGTCTTATATTATCCTGTATTTTCTCCACGTACTACTCGACGGATTTGTTACATTCACTCAAACATACGTAAATGTTGTAGAAGCTAACATACGCACATGATGCTCGAAAACCGGGAGAGGGTACGCCCCTTTAACCTGAAAGTTATAAGCAGAGTGACCGTGCGATTTTACAAACGTGTCATAATGCTAAATAAATTCCTCAAGATATGTGAAAAAAAATCGTTCCGAAAGCAAGATACGGCAGTGATGTACTGTAAAACGCTTCAGCTTCCGGCACCCCGCTGGAGTACCGCTCCCCCAGATTCCCTAGCTTTTTTTGTTCGCCCTCCGCCCCCTTCCCCCCAAATTTTTTTCTTGGCTACCCCACTGTAATTAAGTGGGGCCAACATTCTGAACCACTTCAGATGACAAGTGAACAGAAATGATGATGAAAACATTCTCATACTAACATGAGTACGGGGATTGAACCCGGGTTAGTGGACCGGTTCTCTGATGCACTAGACTATTATAGGCTAACTGGATACTACCAAAATCGATACTGACTTGCAGTGGCGTATTTAAGGAAATAGCCTTGGGGCAAAGCCCTATAAGGCCCTCTGCCTTCCCGAAATATTCTGAGTCCTTTTTTTTTTTCTGCTACCCGAGTCTATTAGTAAACGTTATTTGTTAGTTCTATTTTACACTTTTGCACCACTAATGCCTGGGAAGTGAAGTCCCCTTTTGCCACGAAGGCCATTTTACGTTAAATCCGGTAAATCCGCCCCTGCTGACTTGTCAACTTTTTTTTTTAATTAATTTCTTTGAGTCCTAAGTCAGCCGATGCAATTTAATGCTTGTGTGGCTGTACCGGCTCAATTTTGAACATAACCAGACTTTTAGGAGAGAAGAAATAATCTGGTAGAGGGAGGAGTCAACCCGGGGATTTGAACCGGGAAACCTCCGATCATGGTAAGGGCCGAAAGATTGGCCAGAATTAGCCAGAACAGTTCCCATGGCCGCTGAAGAAGCATAGTAGCCTCGCACGCTACCCTGGTCGGCAGTCCTGTCGGGGACTTTGCCAAGGTCCCCTTTTTATTAACTGAATTACCAAGCTGATGCCAGGGGTGACTAAAACTGCTTAATTACCTGTTGGGTTCGAGGCATGAAAAATTACAAGAAGCGCGCCAACCAGTGGCAAATAGTTGTACCAGCACTCTTAAGAGTATGCGATTTCTTTGTTAAATTGTGTAAAATGACCTTGAATCTTACGTGCTATTAGTGCAAGATTCGCCGTAGATCACATACGAAAACCAGTATAATATTTCAACTGAGGCCTTTTCCATGACCAATCCAAATTTTTTCAAGTGGCCTCTCTTAAAAATCAACTAACTTGCCAGCAACTTCTGATCAGACATTAAAATGTTCGTGGTTTACTAGTGCGAACAGGGGGGGGGGGGGGCAGCGGCAGAAAAACGTGAGAAAATGAAGGGGGGGAGCTACAAATTAAAAAACTGAAAGAATTTTTTTTTTGTCGGTTTTATTGTAATTGTTCCAGATAATACGTTCGGTCAGTTGCCTTGGCTCGAATTTCACCAGGCAGGGTGAGGAGCATTACCAGGAAATGTTTTTATTCTTTGGCTGTCTTTTCCAATCGGCTTTTGTTTCAATACCCTAGTGATGGAACACGCATGAAACATAGAACAAAAGTAAAAAAAATAATCTCAACAACATTTTATGCCAAACATGCAAGTTATTTAAAACAAGTCGAGTCTAAAATTCCAACTTGATTTTGACCATTCCTGTCCACCTTGCTTTGTTGTTTGATTCAAGGAACATGTTAATTCCAGAAACCGTTATGATTCAACGATCCTGTTGTCACGACCAATTTCCTCATTTAATCGATTGGATAGGCCCACTAGCTTTATGAAAATTACACGTAACCCAATGTACGTTCAAAAACCTGGAAAAAAAACCCCCTTAAAATATCGTTTCTCTTTGCTATCGGGATTAAGCAGCCAAATCTAACTCGCTGTTTTGCCATGAAAATGTCATAGAGAAAGGGGGAAAATTCGAACTTGTGCCTGTGCAGGTATAAACTGTTGGTGCAGGTATAATTTTTTTTTTTACCATCATGGAACTTGTCACGAGCTCACGGCCAATACTTTGACCGTATCAAAAAAAAACGTAAAAACCCAAAATCTGTATTTGCACTTCTTGGGGGTCGAGTAACAGAACCTTAAACAGGACTGAAAGCCAAATGGGCTCAAGAAGGCCGTGTCGATATGGCTCAGCGGTAGGAATTCGGCCGTCGGTTTCGAAGTTTGTGGGTTCAATTCCCCACTCAGGCATTCTGACGTTTAAGTCCAAAAGGCAACGTAAATAGGTTTGCATCTGTATTTAATGCAATCCTACTCCTTAATATGTTAGTTCCACCTCAAGAAGTAGCCAGAAATAAGTCGACAACTCTGGGAATAATTCTGGGAATAATTCTAGGAATAATTTGTCGACCTTCTTTTTATTTATCATTCATTTTTTGTAACCATTTTGAAACTTGTCGTAACAACCAATTTTCGAAGTTCATCGATCATTTATCGATAGCGTTTATGAAAATTAGGCTACGCGTGAACTGCCTGGACTACCCTATGTTGAAAATGGCGATTAAAAAAAAAGGCCAAAATTTGAAAATCTCGTAAGAGTTATATTTTAAGGAAGACTGAATAACCGAGATCTATACTACGCGCCATGGCTGTTTGCTGTGACGTGCATAGCAGGTGACTGGGCTAGTCCAATCATACGGCCAAACAGCCGTTGTTCTCGTTCGTCATTGGCTAACTCATGGTGACGTCACGGCAAACAGCCATTGCGCATGGGTTAACTAGTTGTCAATCCTTGAAAAACCTATCAAACATACATCGAAAATTCGAACTTGTGCTTGTGCATGTGAAGTTGGTGCGTACACGTGCACCAGAGAGCAAGCGGTCAAGGTCAAAGATATCACCACTGTCACTAGACGGCGCCCATCTAGCGGTTCAAAAACTGCGTTTCAAAACGGTCGATATATATATAGCAAAAAGCGCCCCGTGATGTCGTTAGGCTTAACTTTACCACTTGCTTCCTGGTGCACGTGGACGCACCAACTTTACACTCAATAATTAAGGAGGCACGTGGCTTGTTTGTTGTGTAAAAAGAAATTTATTTTGTGTCTTCCTTCGCCTGTCGAAAGTAAGGGCTAGACAGAAGTAGATAGCGGCAAAAATGGCTATTCATGTTGCAGCTTGACATTTGGTGGCAATACCCCTTTAAAGGGACATACCTCCCAGCGCCATTTTTATCGATCCTCCACATCAAGTACGGCCCTACAGGTCTATTTCCTTACCGTTAGTCTTTCCCTTGCTAAAAATCCTTTTTTAAATGTGGCGTCTAGATTTTCTGTTGAATATTGTTAACTATATTTAAGAACGACCCGTAACTATATGATGCATTGCGCGCGTACAATAATCATGACGTTTCATCTCTGTGTGTGCACCTACTAATTTTCTAATAATTTCGATGAGATCTAAAATCTAATACACCAATGCGGTACAAATTAAAATTAATTATTCCAATAGATCGCCGAAGCAAAATTACAAGACAATAGCCTAGAAAATTATAAATTGTGATTTTAAAATACGAGAATCATTCCGGTTTGTGACGACACAATCAATGGGTTCACGGTGGCTGGACTATTAGGCGCAATGCCAATTGAGACAGTAGCTACGTTTTTCGCTGCGAGGAACGAAGCTACCGTCTCAGTTGACCTTAGCTGTGGTAAATACGCGGATGTGATCGTCGCGTGGGTGTTGTGAGGCAGGCGGAAGGTTATAAGGCAGGCGGCATGATGTTGCTTTAAGTGATTTGGAAACTAATGGAAACCGACTTACAAGTTAAGTGTTAACTAATCTGGAACTCTCTGTATACCGATTTCCAAAAAAAATTACATTTTCATTAATTTGGAAACCTCGTGTTAGGGTCGAGTGTGGTAACACCATCTTGGCGGCCGCAACACGGAAGCAAACACTCTCAGCACGGAGCCGGCTAAACCACTTTCATCCAACACACGTTTTAAAAAAAAAATCATACCGGCATTGAAAGAGAACCCCATTTAATAGGGAGGAAAAAAACCCCAAAACCCCTTTCCATTTCAACAATTCAACTCTTCCACGCTCGCGTTCTTAAGTGGGGGGTCTATTCAACTCCGCACGAGCAAGAGTGCAAAGCCCCTTTAAGAGGGGTTGAAAAATTTAACAAAAAAATAAGAAGAGGGAAGAGTTGAACACGCGCTAGACCCAAAGCAAGGGGTAGACGCCTATAGAGGGGGTTAAAAAGAGTACGGGCAATTGTAGATGAACGAACGACGATGCAGGTTGCTGAGAAGAAACCCGTTGGGGTTGTAGACTCTCGCGAGGTGACACACGTGAGTTCAAGGTCGGGAGGGTTGGGGTTGAAAGGGTGGGTGGGGTCCAACGGATTTACCCCTCCCCTTACTCCTAACCCTACCTAACAACCCCCAAGTTCAGTGTCCTCGCGCACAATCGACTTGAGTTAAGGTTACCGTAACTCTAACAATTCCAGAAACGCTTCCCCCGGCCCCCCCCAACCCGTTTACAATATGTCGTCCGTTCGGCCAGGAGCCAAACCCCTTTCCCCCCTCTTTCCCTTTACCCCCTGCATTCTTATAACCCCCTCTTTCACTACCCCCTACAACTCTTTCTCTTGTCAGAAAACCCCGTAAACAACCGCGTTTGCCAATGGGACGGCCGAAGACGAGCCGAGGTGAACGGCCCGTATTCTCGGCGTGTATATGGCGCCTCGCCGCAACCCACAAACCTACAGTTAACCAGATTCATCGAATTCTGGATTTGTGATATTGACGTACAAGAAACTTTCGACTATTTATATTGATTAAATACAGGCGGATAAAAAAAATCGGACCGTTCTGAATATCAACCAAATGACGCCAAATACTAGTATTTGAAACAGGGGTAATGAATACCGAAAATGAGCTGAGAACGACCGCCTCAATGAGCAACCAACATCTTTGCTTGAAGGAAAGAAGCAGCAATAAGAAACGAATTAAATGCGTTTCAAATGTGCTTTCTCAAGGTCATCAAGGTCAAGGTTTCCAACGCGTTGCAGACCACAATAATTCTCTTTCTGACGAGTTGCAAGCAGTAATAATTTCCCTTTCTGACGAATTGCAAGCTGTAATAATTTCCCTTTCTGACGA
>JAHWFP010267206.1:0-24947 GCA_023313725.1 Lithobius niger | reverse complement strand
AATGTCATACGGAAGATGGAAACCACGACGAACACCTTCAAGATGGCGACAATCAACAAGGAAGTGCCAGACCGTAAGTGGCCGTCGACACCAATAACATTCAGGAGGGTCAACCCCCCCCGCAAAAGGACACAGTGTGTAAACAGGTCAACACCACCAGGGACGTGCACACGGTGGGGGGGGGGGGGCTCGAGCCCCTGCCCTCATGTCAAAGTGCCCTTTTTTCTGAAAAAGATGCCCTTTTCATGGGAGCGGTGGTATAAAAGAGCCTAAAAGACGAAAAAAAAGACAATAACTGCTACGAAAGTGATGCAAACAGGCGCAGAAATGGTTAAAATCCCACAAAAAAGGGGTTAAAAAGAGGTTAGCGCACCAAAAAAAAAGGTCACCAGAAAAAAGGAAGTTTGCCCCTTTCTCTCGGGGGCCTGTGCACGTCCCTGCATGTAATTAACACATGTACAGAGAGCCGCCAAAATGTTAAAAGAAGGTAATACGTCACTAGACTATAAGTAATAAACGTATTTATTACTAACTTTCACAATGCTAACGTTTATTATCAATAAAGTAAACGTCTAACTTTCACAATGCTAAAAACGCGTAGCAATATATCCCATATCACCGCACGTTACAGTAAAGTGTGGTAATATGGATGCCATGCACAGTAAAAGTGGGTGATACTTGAATACTTTAAATACTTATTGCCCCGTACCTGCCCCTTCCCTAAAAAAAACTGTAAATCACAAATCTTAAACGTGAAATTACGTTGGCCTTTTGAAAACACCAACTGAAAAAACATGCGAACTATACATGAAATTTCATCCCTCGAAATTCAGCGTTAACGCTATTTCTCTCACCCCCCCTCCCCGAAAATGAAATACACCCACAACATTCTATGACATAACAGCCCACACTTTAGCACATAACTGTTTGCAGGAGTACGATACCGCTAAATTGCCTGTATACTGTTCGCAGTGACTAAAGTTGAATACCGTATCTTTTCTTGGGCATTTTTAATCTTCGCTGTCGTCCCAATCCACAACGTTTTCCGTTAAAAACAATCAAAGACGTACTAGTACCCTGAAATGACATCAGAGAACGACAAACGCGAAGAACCTACTGTTCAGAAAACATATTATGCAAATTAAAGAAGGACGACACATTACGTTAGAATTTATTAAAAATTTTAAAAACACTTCTGAAGTGAACCTAAGGAGAATGACGTAATTTTTACATGACGAAGTTTCCGTGATGTGCGCCAAGATAATAGACATCAGTCCACTTACTTTAAAAAAAAATCGCGTTTCTCCTATACGTGTTTAAAATAAAAATCTCTCTCTCTAGACACATACGCTTGCTCACCCTCATCTCGCTCGAATGGTAGGCTATCGGCCGAAAATCTGACTGCAGCAAAACAAAGTTATGCAAACCTGACGACACAAAGTTTGCATATAGACAACACAGTTTATAACTAAAACATTTATGAAAGCAAGCCTTTCATTTTCCCAACCAATTTTTTATTTTTTTATTTTAATAGTTACAGACGTACGATAAATTAATTATAGAACCCGTGGCGAACTGTATCGGATGTATGAGCTGGTGGTCGATATCCCTCACATGGCCAATCCGCTCGAACTACGTCGTGATGACGTAGTTATCTTGACGTGGTTCTCGCTGATCGGCTCATACATCCGATATAGTTCTCTACGGGTTCTATAACTATTACTTATCGGCCAGTACTTAACTGAAAACTTCTTAGCAACGGCCAGGGTAGATGAGTAGGTAGTGACGCTTTTCTGAAAACGTGTAATAAAATAATACCTGCTTTCACCAGCGACACCAGAAGGCAGCAAGTTGTCAGGTTCTCGTAGGAGGCGAAACTTGAAATAAAAAATGGCGGCATCGTAATCGTAAAATCGTAACCATGGTAATAGCTACGATACCTGTGGAAATTTAGGAAATACTCGTGCGTATAGGCAACATCCGAAGTGGAAGAACTTATTCTGTGTTCGATTCAAACTGTATACAGTTCGTAACAATAAAATGTAAACCACGGAAGAAGCTTCAGCCTGAACGACCAATGAGCGCGCTTCTCGTACGTTCGCGGAAACACAAAACCAAGCGTTATACTTAGCTCCACTCGTAACTACAACCGTTTTAAAATTGAACGTTGGATTTCAAAAATAAAACTTGATCAGCTAGTTCTGATCTTTTTTAAAATTATTTTAATATCCTAATCTGAATTATGATTATTTGTCGTGATTAATTTTCTTTTAGTGACGCTTAATAGTTTTGATCCCCATGATGCTTGGCGCTTTCGTTACTTGACGACAGCGCCCTCTGGCAGTAAATCGTTGAAAGCAGGTGCTTCTTTCGTCCAAATGTTTACCGTTGTCAAAAAATGAGTGGCACTACCTACATATTCTTCTACCCTGGCAACGGCCTTGGCAATTGGTGAGCATACGATGGTGAGCACAACTTTTATTTCGTCAAAGAGGCCACCATTGTACTCATCGACGCATCAATCAACTCTGTTCCAAAATTAATAACGCATGACGTCACTTTCGGTGGAATCGGTCGCTGAGCTGTTAGATGAGTTTAGGAACAGATTTCTGCTTTCTTTTGTATTAAAAAAAGTGTTTTAAAATGAACTATGATTTCAATATACAAGCGGAAATTATTTATTTACCCTTTAATCTACTAAAACGCACAGATTGTTGTATTTTATTCACCCAAGTTAACAGGCTTACGGTGATTTCTCTATTTTGTGACTGTAACCGTAAACATCTCGAGTACGAGTGCAGGTGCGTCATTTTCTGCGTTCTTCTGGTAATAATTACTATTTTTCTTACCGTGGTTGCTGAATGAAAAATGATTTGCAGAGCGCAATTTCGGTAATGTGCTTTTAATTACAGTTGAAAACAATGGCTTGCTCTTAACCATTTTTCAGAATACTGCCTCGAAGATGTTTTTCTTCCGTTTTTAGTTTTCTTAAAGGGGCTCTGTCTTAAAAGCCCCAAAAGCTAGAATATATTAAAGAGGGAACAACAAACGCCGGGGAAAACTTATGTTAACACCTGGCGATAACGTCACAATGACGGCTAAAGTCTTGAATTTTTTGGTTGCAACATGGAAAACAAGCGAAATTTAAATTCCTTGCTTGCGAATCCAAAAACCTCTCATGTATTTGTCCTGACCCCTACAAGCCCCAAACCTACAAAAGCACAATAGTCAGGTCACTACGCGTTCGTGACTAACGGTTCAGCTGTGTAGGCCGCCCCAATTTTTCTCTTGCCATGAGCAAAGAGTGTGGGATTTTTCGTAGGAAAAAAGTTATTAGTCACTAGCTAGTTAGCTAGCTACTTGGCTAGACAGTATAATCATATAAAAAACCAAAACTGGTAAAAGGGATCGCCAAGTTCTGAATGGTTCGGCCCTTCAAAGGAGTGATATCAACACACCAAAACATTTGCCAACTTAATCGCACCGAAAGTAGCAATGTTCTAGTTTTCATTTAATCTTCGAACTATTAAGCGGTGCGATTAACTTGGCGAATGTTTTGGTGTGTAGATATCACTCCTTTGAAGGGCCGAACCATTCGGAACTTGGCGGCCCCTTTTACCAGTTTTGGTTTTTGATAGGATGTCACTCATTTTTTTTAATTGTGTGTTGACTCAACTCCACTACCGTGCTGATGCGTAATAAAGTGCCACGTCAACAAAAAATTGGTTTTCAACAATTTGCTACAACCTTTTGCGTATAGGCCGAACCATTCTCAACTTATAGTCACCTCCTTATAGACTTTTGGTTTTGTTTTAATTTTGTTGTAATTTGTTTTATTTAGTTAGTTTTAATGTGTTGATATTACTCCTTTGAAGGGCCGAACCATTCTCGACTTGATGGCCTCTTTACCGGTTTTTGGCTTTGTTTATTTTGTTTTGTTTTTACAGTTGGTTTATTTTTCGTGAATTGGACGTGAATACAATTTCTTAGCAACGTTGTTTAGATTTATCGTAATACACTAGTGTGTGTCTAGGAACGCACGTCAGTGTGCACGTTCTCATTGTCCGAACTTTGGCCGTCAAATAAAGAGACGATGCCGACAATATTAACAATGGTTATAACAATATTTTCGTACTGACGCGCCCTCCCACACCATCCCCGTTACGCCCCCAGGCTCCAAACCATAATGAGTACGCAGTTCGTTTTGTATAGCACCCATTCGTCCAATTTCATAGTTGTAAGTCTTCCCGTTATCTCGGTAGCAATGAATAATCACTCTATGGGATTTAACATGGGGATCAGCGGATTCATCCCCATATTAAATCAGGTAGTAACATGTAGTAACACATATTCAACGTTATTGACGGTCAGATTTTGCATTGAAAGCAACTTTGCTGGCATTCGTATACGAGTAATTGTTTGTCAGGTGGGTCATTGCTCTCGATTTCAACAAAATTTAAGCTTTTGTACCGAATTATCATTTTACCCCAAGTACTTGAAATGTGCCCAACTATCATGCTTCAGGACATAAGACACTGACGCTATCGCGTCGCGCTACAATGGTTTACAACCTCCACAATTAAAATGATGTGATGTTTGTTGTGATGTTTGTTGCCTAACTTGGCGCGACACACTAGCATGTGTCTAGACTAGTAGTAACACATTTGCAACGTTATTGAGGGTCAGATCTTGCATTGAAAGCAGCTTAGCTGGCATTCCTACATGAGTTAATTTTTGTCAGGTGGGTCATTGCTCTCTATTTCAAAACAATTTAAGCTTTTGTACCGCATTATTATTTTTCCCCCCAAGTACCTGAAATGTGCCAAACTATTTGCTTCAGGATAATTAGACACTGACGCTATGGCGTCGCGTTAAAATGGCTTACAATTTCGACAATAGAATTGATGTGATGTTTGTTGTGATGTTTGTTGCCTTACTTGGCGCGACACACTAGCGTGTGTCTGGATAACTAAGACGTCATCAGTTACATTGTCCACAAAACGAAGCGAAGCGATTGCAAACAACCCCCATTGCATTGGAGAAAGCATTGTGGTTCATCTTTTCGGTTGCATATCTTTATCCATTTACGTTGGTAGCACGTCGCTGGATGGTTGTTGCCGCAAGCTGTTTTCTTACTTTGGTTTTTCAGTAGACAAAGCAGCCGAAAATTTGAAGAATTATTGTTGGAAAGCATCAGCGGTGGAGTCCAGTTGAGAATTAATGCTGGCAGAAATTCAAGCATGCATTACATCAATCTTGATATTTGCTAACGATGCGGGAGATTTTCCCGCTTCGCAAACTACTGGTGAGCAAATAGGCGAGCAGAGCTCAACCCACCTGTGAATTTTGTCACCTTGATTATTACTCAACAACATGTCCTTTTTTTTTTAATTTTTAAAACCACTTTGGGTGTACAAAATCAATGTACAACGTTACGCTATCAATGTACAAAATCTGATTTTAATTAATGCTGTGGTAATTTCGTGATGCGGAGACAATAGTTGCATTAGATTCATAAATGGAGCTCCGCTCCTAACGTTATTGATGCATCTTTTAATGGATGAATGTTCACCATTTGTTCACTAAATGTTCACTACAAGTTAATGGATTAATGTTCACCATTCATCCATTAACTTTTAGTTTTTCTTGATCCCTCTGCACCTTCTCCCTACATAGTCCAAAATTTGAAAGACTTCGGCCACGCTGAGATTTTTCATATGGTATTAATTGCTTACAGTTGACACGACACACGTCTGCCAGTTAGGTCGCCTCTTCCTCAGCAATCAATATTTTAATAATCGGATGTCTACAATTTCATGATCTGCTGCAACTTGGCAGCGTGTATATAACATTTTTAAAATACCAAACAGAATTTACTGATGCGTAGATTGAGTGTGTGAAGCAAACGAATACCAGTGTTTGTAGCCAGTGTGCGCAAAAGTGGTATTGAACTTAAGCATGTCAAGCATGGACGTACAATAAACCAAACCGCGTCAATTTGGCTGATTTAACGGCTAACTGCATGGGCAAGTCAATATAAAAATTATCAACGTGAAAATTTATAGACATAAAAATCTTCCCGATAAAAGGTAGAGATGAACATAACACAGTGTGAACTTTTGAACAGTATGGTCACAGTCCTATGAAAGTTTCGATATCTGCCCAAAACCAAAACTGATATAAGAGAAGCCGCCAAGTATCCGAAAAGGGGCGGCCTTTGAAGGTAGCGATATCATTCAACCAGGGAGAGGCTGCCAAGATTAATCGTTTAGTCATGTTAATCGTACCGTACAACACCGCAAACATGCTCAGAAGCAAAGCGCCAGCATTATGAACCAGCATCGAATTCCTAGTATTAATACTAAGGGACATTTTCTTGACATTTGCTAGTAACCTCTCAGAATGCATACCAAAGTTACAAGCTATGGGCATTTCGACTAATCAGATTTTCTGGCCGTTTTCCTTTTACCAGATTTGGATACAATTCCAGGAGACGACGTTGCCTCCCTCTTCACTGGCTCTTGGACGGTGCAACACCTAGAAAATTAAATCATCAAGAACGACTTGGAAGACTTTGCATGCTTCTTCCTCGGCATTCCCGGCCTTCGTTGGCGGAATGGCAATGTTGGCCCTTCCCTCTTGAGTTAAGTCCCCGAACGTGCCGTTGTCGCAGTTTCTTTCATTAACTTTCATCTCGGGTTTTGGCGCCCAAATCCCACACGAGGCGTACGCTGCTCAACGAGAAAAGGCAAGACAAGATCCATGTTTCCCATCCACCGGATTAACTGTTGAGAAACTTGCGTAGGAGGAGCGAGAGAAATTCTAAGTTGAAGGTTTCAAATTAGAACTTCTCTCGCTCCTAAGGAGGAAGTGGAACCGTTCTTACAACCTTTAGGAGGGCATTTAGATCAGTGATACACCCAAGGGGGGGGGGGGATTTGCCCTCCCAGCTTCTTAAAATGCTGGTTTTATAGATCAGAAACAAAACCCACAAGGGTGAAAGACTCGCCAAGTTTCAGCCAATCATAGTAGTGATACCAGAACAAAACAGGCTGCCACCTAGTTGCTACATTAGTTGCCTAGGTAATCCCACCGAGTATTAGATCAAAAGTTAAATAAAAAAAAAACCCGACCATTGCTACAATCCGCATGCTGATTTAACGTTTGAGGTAATAGTCTGTGGGATTAGTTAGGCAACTAATGTAGCAACTTGGTGGCAGCCTTTTTTTTTGTTCTGATATACTTTGATTGGCTGAAACTTGGGCAGGTTCTTTCACTCTTACAGGTTATTTTCGATATCACTTTTATTTTATGTTTATTTTGTTGCATTTTTTTTATTTTTGCTAATGCCTAGTTAGAGGTTTAATCGTTTTATTTTAGTTTAAGCTTGATTTTTCTGATTTTTTCCACAGTTACGAGGCCCTAAATTAGTAAAGGCGGTAGTCTTTACTGTAAGGTTTGACCTCGATCTCCCATGTTAAAGCTGAAATTTCGATGCTGAATTTCTCCACCTTCTTTCAACATTTTTCTATGAAATTTCGTATATAAGCTTTGTGGGACTTGGCCAACACGTGTACCAACTTTTATTAATTTCCGATTTGTCACATTGGAGATCTGGACTTCAGCTGGAATCGTGAGTTTCATTTTTGTCTTACACGATTACGATGGGGACGGGGAACTTCTTTGGACACGTTATACAATGGTCTCTACAAACTAAACCATTTGTAGAAAGCTGGTTCTTAGCTCATTTGAAAGATCGACTTCTGGAGATGTGCCCTTTATAGAAATAGAAATTTCAACTGGTCGTTCCATTCCGGAGTTAAGGGGTCCTGAACGATCTGTTATATTGTTATACATTGTTTTAAACATTGTTTTTATGCAACAATGCCCATCAGCAAATGCGAGACGCAAGGCGTCGACTGAAGATTGATTGATTGATTGATTGATTTCTTTATTCGAGTCTAAAGACCATAATGTCATACACTCGTAATCTAATGTATACTTAACTTACTTAAACCTAATTTAAAATCTATACAGAGGATAAACCACTATTCCACCATGTCACGTAACCCACACTGCCAGCCTATACCATTGATTCACAAAAGTACACTTGTGGAACGAAGGGGGGCCAACAACAACAGCTTGGCCACTACAAAAATCGCCCGCTGGCTCTACAAAAAACCCAACACCGCAAACAAGGCATGTTTCCCCACATGTGGAGGCACCCCAACACATCCTGCAAGTCAACACCCACGACACTGAATGGGGGCATCGCTGGGTGACCCACTGACGGCAATAAAGGAGAAAATGACAAACAGCCTCATCTCCTTCACCACAAACACACACTGTAGAACGGCACCAACTAAGCCTGTAAAGGTGAGCCCGAAGTTGAACATGGCCAGTCCGAAACCTTGAAAGCAGACCCGCACTTGCTCGTGAGAGCCTGCCCAACGGCTTCGTATCAGCAATTGACGGGTGGATATCTAAAAACTGCATGTCTTTTGCAATCCGTGGCCCAGCTGGCTTGCCACTCACTTTTGAACAAGGCAGAGACAATCGGTCGCAAATCCCTGGGCCCAATAGGAAAGTAAACAGGATTAGACTGGCTACACTAGCAAGGTCATCAGCAGCTTCGTTACCAAAGATACCAGAGTGACCTGGGACCCAAGCAACACTGATGCTGACCCCAGTTTGCAAAGCGGTGAACAGCTTCCAGCCAATGTCAACAGACAGAGGGTGGTTCACGTCCAAAGACTTAAAGCATTGGCCCAAAAAAACAAGTCCTGCAAGGGAGTTAAAGGACGCAAAACTGTGGGGCATGCTGATCCAGGCCCACATCTATCGCCAAGGAAATAGCAACCAATTCGGCAACAAAGAGGAAGAGAGCCCTACCAGGAAAAAGCTAAAGCTCAGGTGAAGACTCGGAATAAAAGCATCTTGATGAAAGGATGCATCACAATAAATGTAGAAATGGGACTGATGAAAACCCCCGATGTGTTGTCCAACAGGTAAGATGGCAGAGTGTGCTGACTCACACCACACCCACGGGCGAGGCGAAAGCACCAGAGAGGGTCTCGGGAACCCTGTCAAGCCCTGATCCAACAACAAAGACGCACCCAGGCCTAGTGTATCAAGTAATGCCCGGGTACGTGGCGGCAGGGTGACATAGTCGGATAGCCTACGAGCAAGAGGGTCCATAGATCCCCTCGCCACAGCCCACTGGCAAAACCTAAGAAGGATCTCCTTAGCACGAATGTCAACAGGCGCTTCCCCCGTTTCAATCAAGAGAGCCGAGGTGGGCGTCGAAGGCAAACACCCAGACACAACCCTTAAACAATCATTAACAGCTACCTGAATTGATTTAACTGCAAGTTTTGAAAGCAGGAGGAACGGGAGGTGAAAGTCCACACAGGCCCTGATATACACACTGTAGAAAGTAGAGACAATGGCTCTCTTTGCACCAAGTTTGTTACTGACAAAGGACTTTAGGTACCAAGACGGAGAGCAATACTCTTTAACTGCAGCTACGTCATGAACCCAGTTGAGCTGTGGATCAAGCCAAACGCCCAGGTATCTGGCCTTTGACTTAGACACCACAATAGTCCCGTTAACCGTAATAAAGCCAACATTTCTCACCAACCGTTTGGCCTTTGGGTCTGCAAAACTCACTTGAAATGCATTGTTCGCTCGGAGCCAACACACTCCCGTTATTCGTTTCAAGTCTATAATCCTCGCCAGTTGCGTCCCGTAAGAACTGCATTAAATATGGCCGTCCTGCTTGCAGGGCCATGATAATAAGCGATTTTCTCATAGGCACATTAGACAGAGCACCACGGTAAAGTTTCTTTAACCAATGCAGGGAACGATCTTCGTTCCCCAATTCATAGTCCTCACTTGGAAAGGAGGCATGGCCTTGGTCTTCCCCATCCCCTTCTTGCAAACCAGAATTTGACACCAAAGCATCACGACATGCCGAAGCATTCAGCACATTAACACAGTTCACCAATTTATTAACGGCTCCTGCACCAACGTTACTAACATTACCCAAATTCTCATTAGCCCTGATGTACACACCATCCTAAACAATACCACGACTCGCTTTGTCAACCTCACCATTGCTGGATTCCAGCGGAGTTAAGCTTCGTCCTTCCTCCACCACTTTACCCCCAAGTACCCTATAAAGTTTCAAATTATCCTCGTCCAAACCCAGTTCCTCCGCATGCAATCTCACCACTTCATACTTATCATCAGTTGTCAGTCCATGATCAATCTCCAATTGCGTCAGAAGACCCTTCCCCTTCATCTCAAGAAGGAAGCGTTTAATCGGCCGCGCCATTACTGCCTGGATTTATTGTCACTTCTTGACATTGCGAAAGCAAATGCTAACAATGCTGGTGAGCCAACAATTTACTCGCACGTGAGAGGAAGCATTATCCTTATTACGAATTGATCTAGACACACGCAAGTGTGTCGCCGCCAAGTAGACGTTTTATTGTTGTTGGAGCTTAATTGTTAGAGAGTAATTGTCCGAGTGTAATTGTTGTCAGATGGCGGCTCACTCGAACGTGTCCTCGATAACGTTGATTTGTGTTACTGGTAACTAGTAACTAGTAACTGGTCCGCAGGCTCCCATGTTAATTCTCATAGAGTATAACGACGCGTCTACAGCTGATTAGGGAAAGTTGCCAGATCTAAATTTCGGCAGACAGGTAAAGCGTTATATGGGGAAGCCCCAAATATGTACATAAAACTACTGTAAACTAGGCCACAACCTGGCACCCAAAATTTTGTCTTTTGGGGCCCTACATTTTACCCTTTGAAAAACACGCCGTTTGAACCTCCTTCCAAGTGACCTTCTGGTTGGCGCATAATGAATCTGGAAAGCATTGAATCACTTCCAATTTTGGCTGACCAACTCGCAAAGCATACGTTAAAAGGTATGCTGCTGGCAACAGTCTATCGAAACACTAACCAAACCAATGGAATGGACAAAATTGAAAATGAGAATTTAAAACCGCATTTTACACGACAACACAAGCTATCTCTTGACAGGAACGCTATTTTGGGGGGGCATCGGTTAATTATTGGCTAAAAAAAATGCGACGGCAGGTTCTAGAGGAGCTACATATTGGGCACTGCGGTAACGTGAAAATTGAGGCACTTGCTCGCTCTCACGTCTGTTGTTCTCAATTAGATAGTTTGGTTGAGAATCTTGTGCATAAATGAGAGCCCTGTCAGATAAAGAACATTTTGCAGGCCCTCAGCCAGGCCGGCTAAACATGGTTTCTTTTTGCCTAAAACATACTTAACCTGTCAATTTTGCATTACATTGTCCCCAATGTGATGTTCCCCTGGAGGTTTCTTCGGCTGTGTAGCCGCCTGCTTGCATGTTTCACTGCGCATGCGCGGAATAGTCCTCCCTTATAAAAGCGAGAGCGTGGACGTTTCCGTCATTTATTTTCCTCTGAATGTGTCAGGTGGTGACTCGAGAGGGGAGGCAGGGCGGGATTAGGTTAAGTATGTTTTAGGCAAAAAGAAACCATTTTTAGCCGACCGGGCTGAGGGCCGGTAAAATGCTCTTTCTTATTTGCCAAAACATCTTAACCTGTTAATTTTGCATTAACAAGACACCTAGTCAAAGTTAGGTGGCGGGCACCGCTCTGATGGGTGCCCTGGGCTGTAAGAAGGCTTTACACCCAGAAAATTTATAAAAAACTTCGCACTTTATTCAGAACTTCGAGGAAACAGGAATTTGGATCTCTCTCGCAGGGACGTGGGTCTTGCTTCCATCTGGTGGATGGGTTGCTTCTGCTTTGTTCTCAGTGCTTAAGGGGGCTTGACCATGATTCCGGCTGCGACGATTGGTCCCAGCCGGTGTAGTCCCTGTTCTTTTCTCAACATATCCCTTAGGTAGTGAGAGGTGAAGGTAGATTGGTGTCGTCAGGATGCTGCTGCCAGGATCTCTTCGATTGGAGTGGCGTTGTGGTGGGCTCATGATGTGGTGATTGTTCCGACTTCATGTGCCGTCACACTTACATTCTTGCTCGTCCTCTGTTTTTCGTAAGATACTTCGTTTGTCGTTTTGATCCAGCGCGACACCAACGTAGTGGAGGTTTCGTTGGATTGGGAGTCGACAGGAAGGAAGAGTTGGATTTCTTCCTCTGCGGATGTCGTCGTGTTGAGTTCGGGTAGATAGAAGCATAGTGCTGTGACAGGATAAAGAAGGCGTTCGGGTTCAAATCCCTCGATGAATAGGACCGGGATGGTGTTGGGTTGGATGGCACAAATGGCTTTGCGTTTTTGCTCTGAAGGTTGACCCTGGGTGGAGGATTACAGAGGAGAAACTTGGTCTGAAGCCGTGGTAGACCGGGTTGGCCAAAAGAGCTTCGATTTCGGAACAGTGTAGGCTGGCTATCAAGGTCGCAAGGAAACAGTTTTTCTGGATCCAATAGAGATGCACGAATTGAATGAGCGTAAGTTTAGACAGTTATGGACGTCTTAATCTTCACTTGAAGCGTTGGTTTAGCCAAGGTGGTGATGCTGGAAGAGGTGACAGCATCATTCGTTTGACTCTTCACTCAACCCCTCTGTGCTTGGGAGGATGCTTGGAGGGCGGAAGGCTGGTTTGGCGGCGGTGTCTTGAGCCGTCATTGACGGAGGGGATCAGGACCGGCAAAGGCCCCTTTGTTTAGGTGCCAGGGTGGTGTTCTCGCAGTCAGCTGTCTCGAAGACTGACGGCCGCCGAGCAGATAGGTGAAGCTGGATCGTCTTTCATCACGGGAGGCGAGGACTTGACGAAAGATGACCCAGAGGGTGAAGGAAACGGTTGCTGGTAGGCGCTCTGGAAGGCGGGCTTGAAGATGGTTGAGATGATCCGTCTTTGTCATGGCGTTGATCCTGTTGGGGAGGGCTTTGGTCTTGACGGGAAACGAACGCCAACGGCATGCCTAGGTAAGGATGGGTTGGGGCCGAGGGAGGCAGGTGGTGGGCAGTCACATGGCAGACGGGAACTGAAGAACATCGGAAGACGAAAGGAACCAGGAGAAGAAGCGAGCAATTTGCCGGCAATAACAGCAGCTTGAGACCGGGAGATATGAGGGTAATCTTACCAGGCCTCTTCAGCTGTCATCCCTTTCTGTTCCCCTGTGAAAGCAGTCAGCTGGTTGGGCCGACGAAATGCAGAACAAAGTTGGCGAAAAAATGAACTGAAAAAATGAATGAATGGGAGGGGATGAATGGTGCACGACTTCAAATGGAGGGCTGGGTAGTTGTTACGGGAAACCGAGGGGAAACGGACCGTTGGCGGCCTGTGTGTCGGCGGGAGCTGTGCGGAACGGGGACTGCATTGGTTTGACTTTCATTTCCCGTAAGGGGCTGCTTGGGCTGGCAGACGTTTCCCAAAAAGCAATGAGCAGGGGCTGATGAAAGCCCGTGAGGAAGTTAGGCGGAGATTCCGGCGGTGGGTGAAGTTGGTGAGGAAGGCCATGGTGAAAGCAGGTTGGTCAGGCTTCGTGGAGAGTCTGCCGGTTCTTAGGAGCGTTCCGCGTTTGCGATTTTTTTATGGCGTAACAAAGTCTGGATGCGAGTGCTGTAGGCATAAGATGTGGTGGATAGTGAGGCGTCAGGCTGGCTTTAAATTACACTGTGAGGCATGTGGACGCAGTGGTTTGGATTACTGTAGGAACGCTGTGGTTCCTAGGTGGAATTTGACGAGATGCGGCAGCAGCCAAGTAAGGACATGTAACCTTGCAGTTCATTACCTCAGCAGGATTACCAAAGAGGCAAGACATCTATCGGCTAGTAGGAGGAGCCCGTTGGCCGTCCCGTAGCAGCAGATCTTGACCAGTAACGGTGATGAAAGGAGTGATGATGAACGCATCGGGAAAGGTCGAGCCATCGCCGGCGAGGACTATGGTGAAGGCCCAGCGTTGGTCGTGGGTGAAAGGACAGTGAGCTGATCTTAAAAAGTGACAGCGATGAAGGAGTGTTGATGGACGCATCGGGGAGAGTCGAGTCGTCGGCGGCGAGGACTACGGAGAAGACCCACCATTGGTCGTGGGTGAAAGGACAGTGAGCTGATCTACGGTAGAGACCCAGCGTTGGACATGGTTGAAAGGACGTTAAGCAGATTTTGAATAGTAACAGCGATGAAAGGATTGTTGATGGATGCATTGGGAAGGGTCAAGTCGTCGTCAGCGAGGACTACGGTGGAGACCCGGTGTTGGTCGTGAGTGAAAGGAGAGTGAGCTAATCTTGAATAGTGTCTGCGATGAAAGGAGTGTTGAAGGATGTGTCGGGAAGAGTCGAGCCATCGGCGGCGAGGACTACGGTGGAGACCCAGCATTGGACGTGGGTGAAAGGGCGTTTAGCAGAACTTGAATAGTAACAGCGGTGAAAGGAGTGCTGATGGATGCATTGGGAAGGGTCTGGCTGTCGTCGGCGAGGACTACGGTGAAGACCCAGCATTGGTCGTGAGTGAAAGGACGGTAAGGCGGGCGCAGGAGAGGCCGAGAACTTCAGTGTAGATGCTTGCGGGATCGACGAGCCCACAGTGGAACGTTCCGTGATTGATGGGGGCGCCATAAGGTTACACCTGTTAGCAACCCCGACCGTAGATGCTGGTGAAAAAACGGAGATGGAGGGCCATGGATGGCGGAGACAGCCGGTTGACAGGGAGAATCTGCAGAGCTAGGGAGCTTGCGTCTCGTGGAAAGCCGGTCTTGTAACACAGTGGTCGTTGCTGGTGAATGCGGCAAAGTGCTTTCCCACATCGACTAGGTCTGGTGGTGAGAGCACGGTGAGGCAATTGAGGCCGTTGGGGCTGGACGAGGTAGCGTTCCGGGGTGAGGTTCGTGGGACTTCAGAACCGGGAGCAGGAGGCAGCCGGCCCACGACAATATGGAAGTATAGTGGTGGGCGGCGTAGAAGCTGGCGTTCCGCCTTGAACGAGAGGAGCCGGCAGGCGTCAGATGAACGGTGGTCGTCCGGGGAGACGCAGATGGGAGGGATGGGAGATGCAGAAAGGTTGCCAACCATGATGCTGGGTCCAGCAATAACGAAAGGCGTGGGAGTCGTCCCTTGTAAGGAGGGGAAAGGGCAAACGACCTCCGTCTTGGGTCTTTACTCAAAACGTGGGTTTTAGACACGAATGAGACAAGCAGCAGTAGACAGCAACTGTTGACTTGATTTTTGCTCGAGACGTGGGCTCAGCCACGCTCGAGACAACAGCAAGAGGTGCAGATGGCTTCTTCTAGATTTACTCAAAACGTGGGTTCTAGCCACGAATGAGACAAGCAGCAGTAGACAGAACTGTTGTCTGGATTCTCACTCGAGACGTGGGGTCAGCTACGGCCGAGACAAGCAGCAAGAGGTGCAAACGCTCTCTGTCTTGGATCTTCACTGAAAACGTGGGTTTAACCACGAGTGATATGAGCAGCAGTGGACAGAACTGTAGTCTTGAATATAACTCGAGACGTGAGGTTAGCCAGGTGAAAACGGGTTCGGTCTTGACTCATCACTCAAAACGCATGAACGAGATGAGCGTCCATGAAGTGGATCATTTTTCCGGTTGTTGGAAGGTTAAGTGAAAGCGGGTTTGGGGTTGCCGGGGCCGCGGGCGCATTCCCGGGAGGAAGACGTGAAGCTGCCGGAGGCGAGGCGGTCTTTCGTTTCTTGACAGTACTGGGCGATGAAAGGGGATCACGCTGTGGCTTTCATGACACGTGGTGAATGCAACCCGACCCCGGGTGTGGGCGTGGCGGGCAGAAGACGTGCATGATGGCGGAGGCATCGGGTTGTCTTTCGTTTTCCCATGTATAGCCCGTTGGACGATGAGGTGAACTTCGCTGCGGGTGACGCTGTGGTTTTTGCGGGAAGAATTTGAGGACAGATCCAGCGGAGAGTGGGTCCAGATGCGGCAATAGCTCGCGGTACTTTTCCGTAGCCAGAATGAGATCTGACGGAGTGATGAAAGATCCAAAGGTGTTGTAAGAGGAGTCCGTTGGCCGGCTTGTAGAGGCGACACAGTTGGAGCAGTTGCATCGATGAAAGGAGCGTCGATGAACGTGCGCGGGAAGGATCCGGCCGTCGGCAGCGAGGTCTAGGGCAGAGATCCAGCGTTGACTGAGGGTGAAAGGACGAACAAGAGCACGAGGGAGGGAGGCGGATGAACCAGAAGCTTCGGAAGCGACGGCCAACTTTGGTAATTCCAAATTCCGACGAAAGGCAGGGAACTGTGGAGTGAGGTGACATGTAGGCACCTCTGGAGGAAAATGAATTCCGGAAGCATCCGCGCTCTTGCTTTTATAAGGGAGGACTGCGCCACACATGCGCAGTGGAGCATGCAAGCAGCCGGCTACACAGCCGAAGAAAAACCTCCAGGCGAACATCACATAGGGGATTCTGGTAAAAAAAAAAACGTGTTTGGGAAAGGCCAGCGAGTATTTGCTCTCGCATTCATATTGATTTTGGTGGACTATTCCATGGCAAACGTTTTTGGTAATCCTTGACACACATTCGAAATTCCCGTTTGTATACGTCATGAAATCAACTACTAGTAGTACTGTTATCCGTATCCACCCAAAAGCAGAGCAGGTATTAAAGAAGCCGCCAAGATTCCAAAATTGGTCGGCTTTTGAAAGTAGTGATATCATTCAAACATGGAAAGGCCGCAAAGGTGAATCCTATTAGCCAAGTTAATTGCACCGACTAAATGAAAACTAGAACATTGCTACTTGCAGTAGCAATCTTCAAGTTTTCAAAGTCTAAGGTATTATTCGGTACGGTTAACTTGAGTAATAGGATTAAGCATGGGGGCCTTGCCTGGTTGAATGATATCACTACTTTCAAAGGCCGACTCTTTTCGGAAACTTGGCGGTTTCTCTTACACCAGTTTTGGTTTTAGGTGGATATCAGAACTTTCATAGGACTGTGAATGTACAAAAGGTCACACGGTGTTATCGTCACCTCTACCTTTTTTCTGGAAGAATTTTACTATCCATAATTTTTCTCATTCATAATTTTCTCATTTACCATTGCCTAATTAGCTGTTACATCAGCCAAGTTGACACAGTATCGTTTATTGTATATCCATGCTTTACATGCTAAACTTGTTCAATCCCATTTTTGAGCACACTGGCTTAAAAATGCTGACATTTGATTGTTTCGCTTACTGAAGCAGTGCAATTGCCCCCCCCCCCTCCTCCAGTTGCTCCTCTCGAGCTTAATGTTAATTATGCAATGAAGCTGGAATTGCTCAATCACAAGTCTCATCTACTTGGCCGATTGTCTACTTAACTGCATTATACCAGCATGTGTCGAGACAGGATTAACCATCAAACAGTTGGGCCCTATGCTCACGATTCTAACTCTTCTAGCAATGAAACATGTTCTCAGAGTCTCTCAGTATGATTTGTTGTTTTTGTGAGCCGTTAATTGAATTTATTACCGGCCTTGGTCCGAAGCCGTATGCCCGTCAACTAATTACAACTACTACTCAATACAACCATACAACCAATACAGCCAATACAACTATTACAATGAAGTCTACCTGCAATTGTACAATATCAACCATACATACTACTACAAATCCTCTGTCATCATGTCCACTGGCTTCATCTGAGCTGCTACACTGCATGCCAAAGACACAAGATTCATTGCACACTTGCCATGTTCATAAGTAGGTCCACTGCGCCATCCATTGCACTTTTACTATGCTGGCAAGCTAGTAGGGATCATGAAACTCGCTTACTTGCACCGCTGATACATTAATACACAAAAGTAACCTAGCACGCAAATAGCAACACTGAAAGCCACAGAGAAAGCATAGAAACCAAGGCAGACGCACTAGTAGCAGAAGCCAGTAGCCTTGCAACAGCATGCCACAGCTCGCAATCGCATCAAATCTCTTCGCGTCTGCCATGAGGCATCCGACAGGACTTGCAGGGGTGACTCGTGAGATATCCAGTTGGCCAAACTCCTGTGCTGTATGGCATACCGTGTACACTATAACAAAATATTCTGGACCATCTCCATTTCACCACACGTGGTGCAAAGTGAAGACTCGCACCAGCCAATTCTTTGCCCGTATTCTGATAAAAGAGTGTGACCAAGTCGAAGCCGCGAGAGAACACAGGCCATCCAACAATGTATTGAGGGCACTTTTTCTCCATGAAGGACACGTTCCCACACTTTAATGTTGAAGTTTTCTTCGTCAGTGGACCCAACTTAAGACACCTGATTCCAAAAATTTGCAAAGATTTCTACTGCATGGATAATTTACACGAGTAGACTGAAAACAGGTATAAGCTCGTTCCAGTTAAAAGACACAGTCTGCTAGTGGCTGCCTCTTCACTTGGCGGAGACACACTAGTGTCTAGATATTAAAAGATTTATGCAACCTACAGGTTTTGTAAAAACTAGTGAGTGATAACGGTCCACAGCTGGGTAGCTCTGAATTTGAAAATTTTCTGACAGATTGTAGGATAAGACATGTTACTAGCATTCCTTATGAACCAGTCTGGAACAGTGCAGTTGAAAGCTACTATGGAGCATAAAACGTAGTATGAAAGCCAGTATGTCACAAGGTTTATCTTTAGAGAAAGCGTTAATTAATTTCCTTAAACAAGCTTGAAATATCCCACATTGTACGTTCCGCGAAAATATCACCGTCGAAATGTTTTCCAAAAAGACAAATATGAACAAGAATGTCACTCATGTTTCCGTCAACGTCTAAATCAAGAGCAGCCACTAAAGCCTACTTTGCATAAGATCGAAGTTACCTTCGAAGTTGAAGACCTTCTTTATTATACAGATAACCGGCCTAATGCTAAACAACGTTGGTTGTCGGTGAACATCGTTGCGAAAATGAGCGACCATGAATATCACACGATTTTGAAAAACGGCAAGTTTGGCAGAAGTCAACGCACTGTTGCTTTCACGAATAACGGAAGACCCAGCGCAAGATTTGGTTAAAACACCTGTTGTGGAAATCTGGGATGACAATCCACTATTTGCGACAAAAAGGGGTGTACCTGACCAGGGTAGTTCAGGCAGAAGCCGGCCTCTTAAATGTCATTCTTTGTGTTTACCGGCAATGCCAATGAAGATACCAATGAAATTTCCACACAAGTCTCCAAATAAAAATGTATCTAAGAATCCGCTTCATTCTACTAATGTTCTAGTTAAAAAATGCCCTTAGTGTTACGCCTCTACGGGCTACAACTACAAAAGATGACAGAGACACGCCACCCCATCTCAATATCACCAGCGATACCAGTGTTTCCCCTCCTAATCCCAAATTCATGGTTCCTGACCCTTCTGTCCAAGGAGGGGTCGGAACCATTACTTCAGAAATCTTCACATGTTTCCAAGAAGCCAATAAAAATAAATTTGCTAACTTTTTAGGTGCTTTGGTGATGAGTAACTTTGTTCGGACAGCCTCTTTTATTTTTATTTTTTTTTCCTCGGTATTGTTTAGTGCTTCGTAAAAAAAATTGAGTTGTATATTTTTGTGACTTGAAGTTTTGGTTCAAGGATAAAAATGTTATTAACTTGAGAATCACTTGGGGGGGAGGGGAAGTGGTGTATGGAATACATTATTAAGCTATTTGAAAATTAATATAATATTAGCAAGAATTTATAGGGTTGGGGAGGAGAATTTGTGACTGAGACCCATACTGAAACGTCTTGGATACAGCCGTATTAGTTCAGTCTTAGTTTATAGAGGGCGCCATGTGTTTTATGTGGGTATTTCTATTCAGTTTTCAGCCTAAAATTAAACTAAACTAAACGAAACTAGCTTGATTTTAATTATTATTTAGCCTAGCTTAGTTGTAATTTAGTTTACTTTAGATTTGGGCTGAAAAATGAGTAAAAATTATCAGCTGGAACACGTGGCGCCCTCTGAAAACTCGGACTGAACTAATGTGGACCGATCTAACGTGTTTCAATAGGGACTTTTTAGAGTTACAAATTCTCCTCCAAAACCTATAAATTCTTGATATTAGGAATTAATAAATAATTAGGAAATAAATATTACTAGGAAAATTAATAATACTAAATTGGATGTAAAAAATTATTTACCATATTGATGTAAATATTCAGTTGTAAATGTTGGTTTTGTGCATATTGTAAATAGCTGTTTTTGTATATTGTGTATATAAGGACATGCTTCCACTTGTAAGTTATCAGTACAGTGTATGATGTGGGAGTTAGAAAAGGTGGTGTGGATGCTTATTTTAACTCCTCTAACGTATATAAAGTCAGGCACGCTCGTTGTAGGGCGCTGCCCATTATGTAACCATGACCTAGGTCGGTGTCATTCTATCACCAGACACCGGTCACTTCCACAGGGACTTGCCATCCGTCGGGTGCACGTCGCGTGCATACAGACTCTATACATATAATGACTCTATAATTTTGGTTAGACAAGAAGTAGCAATAGACCATTTTCCAGGTTACAAACTCACTTCCGGGTCAGGCGAGGCAGCCATGTTGTGGGAAGGAAACGGCAATCAACAGTCAGTAGACGCCTATGCTAGTGTTAGTGACGTCATATTGATATTACACCAGAAAAAGCGAAGCAAGCAATGTCAGGTAATCAGAGAACTGCAAGGAAATGCGTCTATAAAATGAGACTGTTGGCTTACTCGATAACGGAAATTTATTTAAAAAAATCTAATCTCCGCTTATTATAGTTTGATTTTTTACTAAAGTAAATGCTTTTTTCCGTTGGCTAACAACACAAACAATGTAAACTCCGTTTTGTGCTAATCTACTAGTCACGTGCTTCCTTGCAGACTCTGATTGGCTGTTCGGGCTACTTTGGCGGAATTGGTGAATATGACGTCAAACCACGATCCCAATCAGCTTCTTTTCACAAAAACAATACTACCGGAACTCGGGAATGAACCATCTTCTCTTGTCGCTCTATCTTTGCTTGTGGTCACTTCACCTCTGGTCATGGGAGTGACGTCACTTCCAGTCACGTGACGTGTGAGATCCGAAGGCTTACATCACCATGAAGGTCACGTGAAGTGGGAGTAATGACGTCATAAGAACGTCACGTGATGTGGGGTAATGACGTCATCGGTGTCAAGTGGAGGGTGAGGGTGACATTATTACGTGCGTGTGCGTGTGAAGGCTGTCCACTCCACATAGGGACATAGGGACGCGAAATACGAGTACCGCGTGCCAAAAAAGAATCACACAAAAATTCAATAGCTGCCATCATTCCACCCTACAAGCCTTTAAATTTCAGTAATAGAAATTATAATATCCAATTTATTATTTTTTTAGAAGAGTTCATTGTAGTGTATGCTGCATGCAATGCCCACATCACTGTGACGTCATCCGTGAACATCGCACAGATGCGATATTTATAACACCCCTTTCGATATTGGACTAACTAGCAGGGGCGTAGCGAACGCCAAAAATTGGAGGGGGGGGAATCAGACAGATGTGCCGACTTTTCCCTAGAAGGTAGGGGGTCTGGGGGAGCGCTGTTAGCTCCCCCAGTGGGGTCCGGGGCAGAGCCCCGGAAGCTTTTGATTTATCGTAATTTCATTAGCCATTTTTGGTCATTTTATGCAATCTGCCAGCACAATTGTAAACTGTTTAATTCATTTCATTAAGTGGCTGACATGCTCGACCATTAATACTAAACAGTCATAAGAAAACATAGCAACCCATAAGACATGTGTGTGCCTATATCATTCAACCCTGGTTACGAGTGCCCATCTACATATTTCTACTACTCTTGCACACATTATTGGTGACGTTCCTTACTATCGCGATATTTTTTGGGGGCAAATAAAAAAATAAGTAGTCTGCCTTATTTTACAAAATTTTATCAACGAAACCAACCAAGAGTGGGAGACTTTTTTTTTACGTCTTTTAAAATCTGTATTTTATAAAAAGCGCGCCAAAAAATTTCGTTTATTATGATACAAACTTTTACACTTTATATTTTGTTTTTCTTTCCTTTTTCTTGTATTCCTTGCGTTTTTTTCTTGTGTATGTGATCTAACATAATTTTATTCTGAGTGCGAAGATTAGTTATCAATAAATGGTTTAACACTACGAAGGATGCGGACTGCAGTTTCGTTTCACTTCAACAACCGGATATAACAAATAATAATAATAATAAAAAAACAACGCAACGAAATGATTGCATGCACCAAAGGTGGAATGCCGCGTGCTGAGGGTGAGCTTTTGACATGTGGGTGGTCCTGTAACCAGGGCGTAGACGTTTGGGTTAGGTTAGGTTAAGCTGTAACATAAGAATGTTGTTGCCCCTAGCTCATGGTTGCTGTCTTTTATAGACAGATCTGGCTGAAACAGATCTAATTCACCTCAAACGAAAAATGATAGAATCACACCGTTCGTACAAACTGTGTCTCCTTTGCCGAGTAGTGTTCTCATTCCAACAAGAAAGGCTGCCAAGCTTCTAGTCCCAACAATCGCGATCACTCAGTCGAAGCTAAACCTCACAAGAATACTATAAAATCAACTCCTAAAACACCCCAAAACCAAATAAAAAATATAAAAAAACGTGGTTCTGAAGAGATGTAATTTAATAAAAGCAAGCACCTTTAAGTTCAAAATTTAGTTCATCCACTTAAAGAAACTGCTAGTGAAATGATCCAATCTTTAAAAATAAACAGAGGTACATTAGTGAATGATTTAAAAATTGTATCAAGTTTTCTTTTTTATTTTTTATTTTGATTTTTATGACACGAAGTACAAATTACTTGTTTGTGTCAACAAAAAAAAAAGTCGATGTCTAACCTAAACATAGAAATCGAATACAAACTGGTTGTATTATATTTCTCGCAACAAATAAAAAGGTTAAGCTTCATGCACCGTGTATTCCCGATTCGCCGAACCCCGTTTCACCGAATCAACCAATTCTTTAAAAATTTAGTATTGAAGAAGTTAAAGATGCATTCCTAATTGGGAAATACGGGACGGAAAGCCAATGGGCTCGAGATTGGTTTAATAAATACGGATGCAAACCTATTTACGTTGCCTTTTGGACTTATATGACAGACTGCCTCAGCAGGGAATTGAACCCGGGACCTTTGAAATCCAAGGGCGGTACCCCGCTGAGGCAGTCTGACATATAAGTCCAAAAGGCAACGTAAATAGGTTTGCATCCGTATTTATTTTCCTAATTGGGAGGCATTTTGGATTATATGCGGTATCTGATGTTATATGTTTAGCCGTAGCGAGTGCGGCAGCATAAGAAAGGCACGTCATTTTGGAAGAAAATATTATTCGGCAAAACGGGATTACAAGGCAAATGATAGTCAAGTTAATTATGGGAAAGAAAACAATATTAAAGAAGTTGTTGTGATTTCAATAAGACCGGTAATTTTTGGTCATTGTGCCGATTAAATAATTTACGTTGCATTCGAGTAAAAAAATTATTGCACGTACTACTCTAGCCGTTATTGTTGGCCAATTGGAAATAAGCATCAGCGAAAATTATACCATAGAATAATGTAGTACAGTAAGCCATCTTTATGCACTTACGTTTCATTCCAGTGACGTGCCTCGGATTCGAACTGGCACTCCAGTCCATCACCAGATCCCTGGTATAAGGATGACTTATTGTGTATTTATTTAATTATTGCCGACATCATTAATTTAATTCATTTTCTCCCTCTGCTTAAACCTTCAACAAGATCTGCCGATTTTTCTTGTTCTTTTTCTTAGCTTTGGCCACTGTAAATGGGTTTTCAGGTGCTCCAGCAAGCTTCAGCCTTACTTTGGTGCCGCTGTTGAGTCTCCTTTCCTGTATTTTTCGGTAATCGCCATCAAACGTTTCTCTCTGCATTTTAAACACACTGACTGAACACACTGACTGAATGACCCTTGGTTGGGATGTAGTCGCTGGTATAGGGGAAGTGCCGAATGCGTTTGAGGGTGTGGAGGGAGGTGAAGTGGGTACAATAATTTCCTCGTAGGTGGGTTACAAACCCATTAAATGTCACAGATAATGCTACCTGAAGAAATTTAATATACCGTCTTTTTCCTCATGTGCGACTATTGTATTGGAAGCAAGCACGTGTTATACCGTAACGTAGTTTTTGGGGAAAAAAGGTTTTCAGCAACACATTTTTGCCGACGAGGCTCAAAATTGCCGACTTTTCGTGCAACTTGCCAACATTGGAGGGGGGGGGTCCCCCCTCCATAACCCCACGTGCCGACGCCCCTGCTAACTAGTATGAGTAGTTAGTCACATGTTACTTGATCTAGTTCTAGCTTGGTTCTAGCATGTTATTTACTAGGCTTATCTCAGCCACTACGGTCTAGTATTTAATAAAAAATAAATAAAAATACCACCAAAACACATAACTTGAAACAGTATTGTGTGTTGAGATAGCGGTTTTTTTTTCTGACTCTTACCAAAAGCAAAATTAAAGGCACACAATGTCTTGTATACGTTTTACTCAACAAGCAGGTGTCTAGGGAAAGCAAAAAGCAAAAAGCAGCTCACGAAGCAAAGCTTGCTGAAGCCATAAATTTTGATTCAAAACCTTTCTTTCGCTATGCTCGCCAGCTTGCAACCACGCGAATTGGTATACCAACGCTTACTGATACTTTAAATAATACTGTTGAAGACCCACTACTTAAGGTTAATATTTTTTGTGATACATTTTCAAAGGTTTTTTCAAAAAATTATTTTGATGTAGATGAGGATTTGTGCTCTCCCCAGTCACCTTGTATCCCCCCACTACAAGTTTCCTTAGACCTTGTTAATCAAGTGTTTGCTAAACTGAAACCGCATACAGGGGGTGGCCCTGATTTGTTTACAAGTGCTGAAAATACAAACAACTATTTCACCTGTATTAGTTATACTTTTCAACAAAATTATTGAAAAGCCATTTGTCCCCCCCCCCCCTAGTTGGAAAAAAACCTCACATTTCCCCCATTTTCAAGAA